>JARHVA010011522.1:45000-49573 GCA_037957365.1 Torreya grandis | reverse complement strand
TTTACTTACTACTATGGTTTCATGATGCCTATTAGGCACTAATACACATCTATTACACACACAAACACACACACACACACACACACACACACACACACACACACACACACACGCATTAAATAGGTGTATGAAGCATGCAAATAACTTGTAAGTCTTGTAAATGTATTTTAAGAATTGTATTCAGATATATAAATCATTAAATCACATAAATATTATATGCATGATACTCTCTCTCTCTCTCTCTCTCTCTCTCTCTCTCTCTCTCTCTCTCTCTCTCTCTCCTCTCTCTCTCTCTCTCTCTCTCTCTCTCTCTCTCTCTCTCTCTCTCTCTCTCTCTCTCTCTCTCTCTCTCTCTCTCTCTCTCTCTCTCTCTCTCTCTCTCTCTCTCTCTCTCTCTCTCTCTCTCTCTCTCACACACACACACACACACACACACACTCTGTGTGTGTGTGTGTGTGTGTGTGTGTGTGTGTGTGTGAGAGAGAGAGAGAGAGAGAGAGAGAGAGAGAGAGAGAGAGAGAGAGAGAGAGTATCATGCATATAATATTTATGTGATTTAATGATTTATATATCTGAATACAATTCTTAAAATACATTTACAAGACTTACAAGTTATTTGCATGCTTCATACACCTATTTAATGCTCTATTCAATAAAAATGATGCAATACAATATCCAACCTTTTCATATGCTTCAATTCAATTAAATACAATTCAAATGTTCACATGATATTAATTGATTTCATGTTTCATAGATTCTCTTATTTTTTATTTTGAGACAAGTGATTTGGAGGAAATTTCCCTCATTTTAAAAAGGGGCATCATATTGGGCTTATTTACAAATTTTCACAAGAAAATAATTTCATATTTAATAGTTTATAATATGCAAAATTAGATTTTTTATATTTTTGGGGCATATGAATTAATTATGCACTCTAATATTATAATAAATTGAGCATAAATAACCTTTTGTAAAGATAGTTTCAAGATTTCTATCAGTTTTCAAAATTTTAAGTTAGCACTCTACACAATATAGGGGCATGATAGGGATTAATTTCTAAGATACTACATAAAATTTATATTTATCTTTTTCAAATGAATTAAATTTTAAATAAATTATAATTATAATTTAAATCTATCATATAATTATGATTCATCTCTTGTAAGTGAACCATGTTTAAGGTTAGCGACACTCCACATCTTGGTTTCACTTTAGTGAACCAATGTGTTGGTTCCCACCTCTTAAAAATCATTGTAGAGTAATCTATTAGGGTTAAAAAATATAATATTTCCAACTCAAGAATCATCATTTATTCTTAAAATTAATACTTGATTGCTCCTAATTGACCATAAGTTCAACACTTCTCGACATGCCTCAACAATGGGGCATGTACATCTCCATGAAAAAGATAAAGTGTTTATACACACTTTGTGATCACATTCATTTACTATAGTAAATTAATAAAACACTATAATTAATGGGGGGTTGGAATGTAGACACTAAAATTTAATCAATAAATGTTGGAAAATACTTTTCCTTGACACCTTTACCTTGCTTTGTAATTTTTCCATGATGATATCCCATAATCTATAATGAGGCATTAGATGTTTTAAAATTACTATGCATATATCTAAGACTTATTCTATCCATATTAATTCCTATTAAACATATACGTCACTACCACTTTGGTTTTATAAGACTCTTTCCCTTCTGGACAAGAGTGAACTATTTGAAAAGTATGCATTATGTTCTTATCATGTAGTGTGTCTTTGTCTATAGTGGTCTAACGGTCATATTTGTAAAATTCCACACTTTATAATGCATATCATATTCAAAATAATAGGTCAATATCAAAAAACATTTGAAATATTCACCTATAGAAACACTTCAAGGCTTACACTCAAGACTCATAGTTCTCTTACTAGCTATCACTAGAACAAATCATCTATCTTTTGAGTAAAGACTATTATTATAACTCTAAAAAAATACCACATTCCTTATCCAATCATAAAATTATTTTATTATAGGTTAAGGGCATAGTTTTTCAACAATTATAATCAAATATTACTAGTTGCATTTAGATGATCTTACCTAAAGGGAAAACTACATTAGCTTGAGGTCTTCTTATATTGTTTAGGCAATAGTAAATCAACAAAGGGTTTTCTATGGATATATCAAACATATAAAAATTCCATACTTTTCCCCCCTCTTGCATTTTTATCTTATATTATGTACCTATGTAGGCTAGGGTTTTGATTTTGTAGGTCATCCATTCTTTTGAATAGTTTGTGTACAAAATTAGATAGTATACATATAGGGGTGAACAAACTTATAATTTAATATTAAACATACCATATTTCATGATAAATCCAAAGTAACATACATTAACACATTGTGACCTTATCCACCTTATACATCCTTGTCTTGGAATATAAAAATTCATTATCATTAGTTAACTATGCGTTTGCATGTTCTTATAGATAGTTACAAATAGTCACAGTCAGTGAGTGATTAACATAATTTAAAATAAACTAGTTTTCAAGTAAATATCAACCATAACTTTAATTTACATTTTTATCAATTTAAAAATTATATATATATATATATATATATATATATATATATATATATAAATGTATTTCATATTATTTAACTATAGTTTTGTATTTTTGTGAAAGTCTAATATAAAATGCCCATAAGTCATTGTTATTGGAATCATAAATTATTTTTCATATCCAAATTTCTTTCATTTATGTTTTTATATATATTTTATTTGTTCTACTTGTTTTTATGATGAATCATTTTATCCCTATTTGACCACTTACTATAGGAGTTGTAATTATACATCAGAAAACATTATTATCTTCAGTGTATTTTCACATTTATAATATTTTATGCATCATGTAGATTTTCAATGATTGCCTTCTTTTCACCATAAATATTATATGTTATTAGTCTTATGACATATATTATAGGTTTCATCTTAACTATTTTCATCAAAGAAAAAATAATTGACATCTTTGATTATCATTTAATTTTTCAAAGTATTTATCCCAAATTATTTCAGCTTTTCTTATTGAATGCCAGCTAGACATTTTATTAGACATGGTTTTCAAAATGTTTTCATCAATTTAAATTAAGTACATGTGTATTCTACACAAAATTTTGGGAGGTGTTAATAATGGTATAGTTTTTTGATTTGGTGTTTACGTATTATTATCTTCACTACTAGTTTCTTCATTTTGTGTTCCGTATGATTTTATTCATTGTTAATATCACCATTTAGTGTTTCCATATAATTTTATTCATTTTTAATTTCACCATTTTGTGTTTCCATGTAGTTTTATTAATTTTTAGGGGTAAGTCATCATGTATATTATCATCATCAACAAAATTAAAACTTTGATAGTTTTAATATGGACTTACAACATAATTTGGAAGTTTAGATAATCATTCATCACCATTATTCATTTTATCATTATCTATAGGATTTGGTTCATTGAGGATAATATGTGTACCATGTATTAACAAAAAAAATTGCATTCATACATTTTTTTTAATATCAAAAACTTATAATTGATCTAACATCTTTCCCTTTAAATTTTCCCTCACTTTATAATGAAATACATCACCCATGATTAGACAAAGTTGATAGCTTTTGACGGTGAGAAAAAATATTGATAGTGTTTGTCTTCCACTCTGTAGGGCCCATAATGATGTAGAGAATAAAATATGGGGTAGGAATCTGAAAAGAGGTAAAATATTAATGTTGTAAAAAGTGTTATATTGGTAATTTAAGGAACACGTACACTTTATAACTCATACATGTTTTTATGTACATTTTTTAATACCTTTTATTCAATATTATTTATACCTTTTGTTCAAGGGATTACTCACACCTTTTATTTCTTTATGATTGATTTATTTATTGATGAAATCAAGGTTGATTAACCACAAATTACATCATATACAATCAATTTTGACCAAATCATGTATCTAATTACACTAGATCATGGCTCAATTGACCAAATTGATCAAATCATGTATCTAATTACACTGAATAGCTAATTAGATAAATAAATGATGGAATCCAAGTTAATTTATCCCTAAATCATGTCTTACTCTTGTATCTAGGTTGAAAGGGCTTAAATTGGCCCCAATTACACTTGTTACTGAACTTTTTTACCCCTATATTTGATTGTAAAATGGTACACTAGAGTTAAGAATATAAAAATGAATATGCAGAAGGGTAATAAATAGATCTATAGTAGGCAAATTAATTTTCAAACTTAGATAAATAATATTCAAAATTTATAATATTGAGATATGCCAAAAGTAGAAAGTAAAATTATTGATTGATATTGAAATAAATTGAAAATAAGAGTACTTAGTTGGTTCATTATGTATATGCAAATCTAGGTTGAAACAAGATGGAAGAGGATTGGATTAGGATTTTGGAAAAGTTGTCAAATTCTAGAATTTTACAATTTGTGGCTTCAGACACTTGTATTGGATCTATTTGGTTGCAACAATGTTGGTGTTAGAGTTAAATGTAGGTATCTAGTATGAATAG
>JARHVA010011522.1:0-42500 GCA_037957365.1 Torreya grandis | reverse complement strand
GTTACCTTACCTCAAAAGGATAAGATAATTGTATAATCTATGTATGGATCATGTATCATATAAGAGTAACATGTCTAGGTAGATATATCAATGAGGTACATATTATGTGATCACATCAAGTATTAATATGAATGATGTAAATCATGGAAACATCTAGAGAGCAACTTAGAGATAAATCAAGCACACCCATAAGAGCACTCAAAATAAAAACAAAATGCAATGGTCTAAGGACATCATATACAAGAGGCATGTTCAAATGCTTCACAATAAAAGGGATATGACTTAGTCAAATGTTGACAAGGATTATAAATACATGTTAAAATGTCCACATAAAATAAACTATGACATATACAAATGTCACAATAGGTAGAAAAAGGTATGGAGACCACAAATAATGGAACATATTAAAATACTTAAACAAGTAACACAATGAAAGATAATAACAAGCAAGGAAAACACTAAAATAAGTGAAGAAAAATAATAAAAACATGGAATCATAAGCAACCAACATAAACATAACATATTAGTCCCTAGATATATGTGTTAGCAAAAAACACTAAGTACATAATATATCGAGTACATTGTGAAATATCTAAGCATGGATAAAGGCATGTGTAAGTACATAAGCTCAAACACGATAATGGAAAATGATCATATAATAATGTAACCTAGGTATATTATGATCAAATAAAGTCTATTATCATAATGTACTAATGATGTGAGTAGAGGGAAGAGCAAACATTAGTATGTGCATATATTATGCACTTGGGTACGCCTGTATCATACTCAAATGAAACATGAAACACGTGTATATTGAAAATAATGATATGCTATCTACTAACATAGAGAAAATAATATATGTATAATAACTAGTATAACTAGGAATCATGTTGATTTTTTAATTATTTCAATGTTTTTGGTATTTTATAGAATATTTTATTAAAGGTCTTATGTACAAGTAAAGGTGATACTATAATCCAAGGTAATCAACAAGGATATGCCTCTATGAAGGTTTTGTATCATGTGTGTCATATTCATATATTATATAGTGATTATCATTAGGATAATACTAGTCTTTTATGATATTAGGATCATACCAATATTCTATGTTATTAGTAAAAGAAAGATGTAACTTTAAAGGTTCTTAAACATGTGAAATGTCATTTTGATCATTAGTATATGATTAATGAACTACTGTATATTATGGTAGTGCCTTTAATGGTATTCCATTATGTGTATTTATGTTGAACTCAAATATTAATAAATTATGAACATCCTAAGCTATATGGTTTACCCTGCCTTTATCTATATTTGGTTATATATGTTTTAGAGATTGATTTAGTTTACCTATACAAGGACTTATAGGTATGAATATAATATGTGGTAAGTTATTAGGTGAATAAAAATGAAAGTTTACTCAACTATTCATCTATCATATTAATATTATCGATAATATCATTACTATCTTAATAATTTAGATTTTGTAAACCTTTGGTAATTGTATTTTATATATTTGTTTGTTATTTTGACCCTTATTTTGCATTGAATGGTCTTTTGGTAACCATATTTGACATTTTTCCACTTCTGTTGTAGGAAAAGTACTCATAATGTGACTAGATTACTTAAGCGATGTATCAATGATAGGATCACCATTGCCTTTGATACTCTCAATGTTTTTATTTAATGTAAAATGATAACACTATATTTATATCAATATTTTCTATCTATTCTAAAAGGAAGAAATAAATGTATGAATACTAAGGATAAGTGATTAAGTACCTGGTATGATGCACACCATTCTAGACATTATGAGAACTCTTATTTTGCTATGGAATAAGACACCTATGTATAATAAAACACTAAACATAATTGATGTTAATAGAGATATGTGTGGGCTATCAAGCTACGTGCTTGTTCTAGAAAGCGTAATAACACTTCCCTAGGGATGATAGTCTACTATTTATAAATAGAGTTTTAAAACAAACATAAATTAAAAGAGAGAGAGAGAAGGGGTTAGAATACTATTTATCATGTTGTAGGTCTGAACGTGTTAGTGAATAAATGTAATGTAGGTTAGGTAGGGGAATTATGTTTTGGTGAGGTTATTGGGGAGGTTTTGGGGTTACCAATATAATAACATAGTGACTGGCATTAGTTAAGTGATCAATGTTAGTGCAGGTCATTGATATCAGTTTGGATAACTAATATGAGTCAAAGCAATGATATTGGTAGGGTTATGGAAGGATTTTTTGGGAAGGGAAATAGAGTTGTAGTCTTGTAAAGGGGTTGTTAGGAGTCATAAGGGTGTGAGTAAGACTTTGAAAGGTCAAGGTAGAGGTTTATATGTTGAAGTAGAGAGATGAAGGTAGAGGAGTGTTATAATTCATCGATAGAAGAATCTCAAGTTTCATTAATAGTTAAATAGTATATTTGTAAAACTAATATAAAATGACTATTTAAAACATGAAAACATTGAAATATACTTAGATGGCTTGGATAGGTGAATAGTTATGTCAAATAGATGGATCTAATGAGGTTTGATGAACTGATGTATAAACAAATGAGGCAAAGCATATATTTATAATCCACATTTCTCAAAACACTATGCAATTTGTTAATTCTTGATCTCAAATAATTCATACAGAGTGATAGTAAGCTTGGATGTTGATAATGACACTAGAATGCTCTGATAATAAAACATCCATGTGAATCAATGACTTTTTAACCACATGGCCAATTTAGAAGTAGGCCTAAGTAACCAATGTCGATGAGCCCACTAGCATGAGTTGAGGGCTAACTGACATCAGTTCCCCAAGACTAGGTAACATAAGCTATATTTAGCCTTTTAGCCCACTTCTTACTTTGCCAAATGGGTTTTCCTAATGGAAAATGGTCATAATGTGAGGTTGAGAGTTGCTTAGGTAGTTAAGGATTTATGGGTGGAAGAATAGGTCCTACATGGTTAAGATAGAATGACTAGGTCCTAGGGTGAGTCAAAGGGTGAGAACTATTCATAGGGTGAGGTGGCCAGGTGAGCTAGCCAAACGAGATTTAACCAATTTAATTAAATAATTAAATTAATTATATGTCCCTAAAGAATAAAGAAATAGGTTAGGGATTTTAAATAAGAAAGGGGTCGAGGGGTAATGTGACCTAGGTAATCATGCAAGGGATTAGCATAATTCAAGTATCTACATTTTCCCTTTTTTATTTTATAACTTTTATGCATAAGCTATGAGATAAAAATAAAGGTTTCCTACCCCAAGGATGGGATGAGGTATTCCCCCCCCCCAAAATGGGGACTGACAATGGTAAAACCATAATCAGTGATCATTTTGAAATAATATGGGTGGTTAAAGTAATATGGGAAGAGGAAAGGCAATGATAACATGACATGTGTGCACACTACTTCATGCCAAAGTTGGTAAAATGGTCAATAGGTCAGGAGTATGAAAATATAAATAATTGATCCACAACATATATAAGTGATAGTTGATCAAGTTAAAAATGTCAAAGGTGCATCTCTAGTTGATATGTCTTGAGTATCCAAAATTGGAAGTGCTCTTGGAAGACATAAAATGGTCATAAGCAACAATGACTAGTCAGGGTTGTGATCTATAATGCCTATGAAAAATCCAACTTCAAATCAATCATAGTGTTATCTGTCTTAGTGAAAATAATAATTTCATCATAAAGGGTGTGTCTAGTTGGGGAGATATACATGATCTCCAAGTCATTCATTGTGGTTGGTGGAGATGTCATTGAACCCCATGGTTTTCAGTTATGATTAGGAGATATGTGTGGTCTCCAATTTCCCCTAATGTAGTCCATTTAAGAATATGAAAGGGTCACATGCTCTAAGTTAAGATATAAGTTAGAGGTAGGGAGGGTTGGCAATTGGTTTCCCTATAACATGATGATCGATGTTAGTGAGGTTGTCAATGCCAGTGATATAACCATTATCAACTATCACATCGATGTCCATGGGTATCAACTAATGTCAGTGGCTTAAACCATAGGAATGATAACACTAGTAGCTAACCAAACCTAATAAAAAGGGTTTAGTGGCCCCTTTAAAGCTCATTTCTCATTTTTTAATTACCAACATTGAGTTCTACATTTTTATGTGTAGAAAAATCACTTTCTTATCATGTGTGAGATAGGTGGAAAGGTTGAGTGGTGGAGAGGAGTTTTAGAGTACTTGAGAGTGAGTGGAGTGAGGTCAAAACTTGAAAAACACCATTAGACCTCATAGGTGGATTTGATACTAAGATGGTTTCAATTACACTTGAAGACCCTATAGTTGGAGTAGCTACGCTAGTGCTTGCCATCCTAGCCCATTGTCATTGAGTGGATGAGGTAGGACCATGATACACTTAGTTTGTAATTTAATTGTGATTATGCAAATTTTGTGAAATAGGAGAAAAAGGGTAGGGAAGAGAGGCCAAAAGAGTAGTTATAGGTTAGAAAGTGAAATTGGGTAGATTTGGGTAGGTTGACAAGGGTTGAGGGTAATTTTAGGGTAGAAAAGGGGTATGGGGGTTTCAAAAGTTCAACCCTAAGGTCAAACTAATCACTGATGTCAGTGGCTTTGACTAACATTGGTCAACCTATAGAGGACTAGGCTTAGTCTAGGGGACTAATCTCAATCAAATAAGGACTAATGTTAGTCTCTATATAAGTAGGGAGGGGTCAAATAGGGTCATTTAGGAGGTAATGAGGTAACCCATGGAGCAAATGTTGGAATGCAAGCACCATAAGTCGGGTACTAGAGGTTTTATGATCATTCATAGTGTAAGAAAAGGTTATGTTCATAAAGAAACTAGTTAGGTGTTAGTCACTAGGTGAAAATGGTTGAGTTAACCTCAAGAGACCCTATGTCATCTAAGTGTTACCTACATAACCCTATGAAGGGTCTCAAGCCAATGTAATTATCCCAAAGGGGAAAATAGGTTAAAAGGAGGGTTTTTTGAGATTAATAGTTCTTCATTTTAATGATGTGCATGTTTATGTTTACACACAAAATATGAGCTCACACTTTGAGATCAAATCCCAAATCTACTATCAAGGATACAAGTGGATGTGACTCATAGTGAGTGGGAGCATATCACTACAATTGGCATAGGAGGATTTTATAGATATGATTGAGTTGTAAGGGATGTGAACCTAATGGTGGCATTAATAAAGCAATGGGATCCAACCATCAACACCTTTCATCTTCCCCAAAGTGAGATGACAGTCTTGCTAGAGGATGTATATCAGATTTTGAGGTTGTTAACACATGGTGCCAATTTATACACATGTAGTTGAGATGAGCATGATGTGATCATGGGCACATTATTTGGAGAACATGCCATGGAGATAGAGTACCATTATACAAGCTTCACATATGAGCCCTTATATAAGGCTAATGATGATGAGCATAGACTCATAGTCATGCTCATGATTGGAGTGACTATTTATGCATTATCAGACATAGATGATATCAAATTTCTATTAGCTTTGATATGTGTACTAGCTAACATGATAGAGTTGAGGATGGTGTTCACCTGGGGGACTATGTTGCTCACATAACTATATAAAGAACTATGGGAGATTAGATTGTGTTCATGGTATAGCCTCTACATGGGTCACCTTTTTCACTACTAGGCCTACGATCATATCATAGTGACCCAAACTTAGGCTTCCCCATCACCATCATTGTAGGATATAGAGTGGACTTCAAATGTTGAAGAGAGTCCATGGCCCATGCTTGGATAGATGGTGTGGTCATAGATATTAAGTATTATAGGAGGATGTTAGATGCATTTATACTAGTAGATATTATATGGAGATCATATCTTACTCTTACTCCTTTTCTAAAGTAGATGATAAAATTGAGAGGTACCTAGATCATGAGGTGGGTGTATGTTGGTAAAGCTGGAGAGGTGGAGAGGATACCAGTAGAGTGCATTAGGCACTAGTATGGGCTTGTGTAGGGAGTACCTCTTGACATGCCGTGGTATAGGAGGGATGACATAGAACTACCCCTACCACTACCATAAGAGACAAAGGAGCCTAACTTTGAGGACCTCCCAACTAGAGGAGTTGATGATGTAGGTTGTACGAGGGCATACAAAGCTTGGTGGGTAGGATAGTATGTTATGATCCCATAGAGATAACCTATTGATATGTAATCCATTACAAATGAGAGAGATTTTATGATATAGGTGAGGGATGTATCACAAACATAGGTATAGGTTCTACATGGATAGGTGATAATGTTATAAAGGTAGTTGACAATAGTCATAAGGTAGGCTTAAGCACTACAGACATAGTTGGTGGTAGGGCAGTCACAAGTTTTGACTCTAGGTAGTTTGGTGATAGGGCTATAGGCACAACTAATTTCCATGATAGTAGAGAGAGATGCCTTGAGGGATGGATAGGCAATTTCACATCCTTCACTACCACATGCACCTATCATTGACATGATGGGACCACCATAGACACTATAAACAAATATATCAGGGAATATGGGGCCTTCAAAGATAATGTCAATTAAGAGATACAACACCACTCTAGTGGAGATTGATTATTATACATAGTCCCTCAAGGCACATCTAGAGATCCCTAGGTATGCTAACTATCTGGTATAGTAGTAGATGACTACTTAAAGCAAAACATAGAGCTCTCAATGCTATAGACAAGTTGAGGACATGGGTGACACTACAGGGTCACAACCACCTCCATGGTAGGATTAGTCAACCAATTTTGTATATTTTTATTTTGATATGATGTATATACATATACTATCCTACATGTTAAAGATGTGATATGTATATGTTTGAGAGAGAGACATATGTACTAATGTAGCATTGATGTATACTTTGATTTATAACATGTATGAGATGGTACCATTATTATTACATGTTTTTTATTTATATGATGATGATGGTATTATATATGTTCTTTATTGATGCCATTTTATTATGATGTGAGATGTTAAATGTTATAGTTATGGTTATGTTGATGTTAGTATGTTATATGTTAAGAATTATGGTTATGATGATGCTAACATGTTAGCAAGTTATTAGATCATTTTCCATGTTTGTGATTGTACATGTATAATTGAATATTTAGACACATCTTAGCATTTTTCCATATATGTGATGGTGTATGCATAAAATATACTATGTTGGTTTTTTATTTTAGCATTTTACATATGTACAATGGTGTATGCTTTAAAATAAATGATGTTGATATAGCTTCCGTGTGTATTGGTGTTCATAAAAACTATTGATGAAAATGTTAATTATAATTCACATAACAAAAATTGGTATCTGTATTAAATGAACTATTTAAATATGGATTGTTAGTATGGTTAGGTTAATTATCCAAATAATTACTATGATGCTTGCTTATGATAATAAGTGTGGTTGATACCAGGCATATAGTCTTAATTTTAGAGATTAAAACTTATACCAAAGAATTGAAAACAATCAAGTTTTCACCTCAAGATACAACATCTTAAAGGAGAAACTAACGGTTAAACAAGATGGTTAAAATGAAAGGCACGATGTTATTTCATTGACAAGTACCATAAGGCAACATGGGGAGGCATAAAAACATAAGCCCTTTTCATGTGTTACATTATCGACCATAGTTTCATTGGATAAGTGACTGGTTTACTTTGTGGCAAGTGAGCTCTAAGTCCCTTGTTTGCATTCAATAGGTAAGAGAGAAAGGGGAATAGGGTATAATGAGAAAAGGGTTAAATGGGTAATGAAAACCTTCTAGTCAGATGATATGCCCTTTCTTTAGGTAACTCGAGAGATTTCATAGGCAAGTCCATGACAAAAGTCTTTTTTTTAGACTTATAAATGTTGGAAGTATATGTATGGGATTTTTATTATTTCTTGAGGTCATGTGAAGCTGATCGATATGAGAAGCTTATAAGTACATGCTTGCTATAAAAAATTTAACATAGCCATCCTTAGAGGGAGTGGTCTATTCTTTATATATTTGTTTTGTATTTTGATATCTATCCTTTAATGGAAGAGTCTATTTATTTTAGTAGTAAGATGTTACATAATTGTCCTTTAAGGGAACAATCTACATTTTTTAGTGACCCAAGAGATAATGAATTTTATTTATATCCCAAGTTATTTTTTTAGACCTTAGTCATGGACGTGACTATAAAGGCTTAGGGGTGTCCCTTTATGAGGACAAAACCATCATATTTCAAACATTGACAAAAGTGTGAGAGGGAAAAGAGTGAAAGGAAGGTGTGTAAAATAGAAGTTTTACCCAAAGGATGAGCTCAAGTTAGACATAAAATTATGTGACACTTTATTATCAAAAGAATGGTCATAAATGCAATTCATTTAAAGGCTCCAGTTCTAGCTTACCTTTGAAAGAGGACAAATGATAAGCACCTGATCCATATTTGTGAGTTATGATATATGGTCCAAGTCAATTAGGAGCAAACTTGCCCTTTTTGATTTTATCCATGTTAGTCACATGTTGATTCTCCTTTAAAATGAGATCTCTGATATTGAAATCTCACTCTTTTATATGCTTGTTATAGGCATGTTTAATTCTCTCTTGATATATTTGAATATGGTTTAGAGCCATAAGTCAATGCTCATCTAGCAACTCATGTTGGGCCAAGCATTCTTAGAAAAAATAATCATTACAGAAGAAATCCTATAAATATATGTGAATAGAAGGAATTTATACCTTAAGAGGTAGGACTTCCTTGGTATCATAAAAAAAATAAAAAGGCATAACACCCATAGGGGTTCAAATTCTAGTGAGATAGGCCCATAGAGTGAAGGGAATATGTGTGTGCCAATCCCTACCAGAGTCACTAACCACATTCATGATAATTTTGGTCAGATATTTATTAGAAGCCTCTACCTATCCATTTGATTATGGATGATATGGAAATGATAAGATTAGTTTCATTCCAATGGCATCATAAAGACTCTAAATATATTTATTCTTGAAGGATTTACCATTATCTATACTGATCTTATGTGGAGTACCATAATGGCAAATAATGTAATGATTAATAAAGTCAACTTTTTTGGCTTTTTTGGAGACAAAAGGAATTGCTTCCACCCACTTACTGAAATATTGTATCATGGTGATGATAGAGTGATGATGGAGAGATGATTGTGGGTTAATCTCAGTGATAAGATCTAAACTCCATTGATATAAGGGCCAAAAATCTTGAGCCACTTACAAATCATGACTTGATACATGAAGAAGATTCATAGGCTATTGAAATTTGACAGAACACAAAATTAATCATAATAATCTTGGTTAAGGGTTGGCTAATAATAGCCAAGTCACAAAATACATTTAGAAATTGCATTCTTGATGAAGTGTCCACTATAAATTCCATCATGGACTTCTTTGATGATATAAGGGACTTCAACTCTAGTTCGACAATGAATAAGGAGGCCATCGAAGCCTCAATTATAAAGAAGACCCCCCATCATGGTGTAATGAATGGTGCTTTTGAAAAAATCATGCCACCCATTACTATAAATATCAATGGGGATAACTCTATAAATGAAATAGTCCACTAACTATTTCTACCAAGCATCATGAGAATTAATGTCTAAATTACCAATATAGAGGATGTTTACTAAAACATAAGAGGTCAATGTCAAATGATGGATGATAGCATAAATCTTTAAAGAATATGATGAAGAGGGAATGTGTGAGGCAAGAGAGGCCATAGTATTTGCAAACTTGTTTTTTGAGTGAGGAATAGTTTGTAAGAGATAATGGTCAAAATATGCCAATAGTGTGTCTACACAGTGTTTTTACTACTATAGGATGTCATTCTTAAACTGATAAGATCCATTGACTTGATTCACCACAAGATTCGAGTCTCCATATATGTGGATAGTATTGACCCCCCAAGAAAAGGTTATTTGAAGCTTGAGAACCAAGGCCTCATATTATACCATGTTATTGGTGCACTCAAAATATAGTTTAAAGGATAAGGCCATGGGTTCACCATCAAGATAAATAAGGATGAACCCTGCACCCCCTCTGGTTTGACATTTGGACCCATCAAAAAATAACATCATTTGATAGGTGGTGCCATCAGTGGAGAGTGTGGTGATGGATTCATTAGGAAATTTGATATGAGAAGGTTGCATGTTAGAAAGAGGAACATCAAATAATTGGTCTCAAATTGTTTGCCCCTTGATTTATTTTTAATGAATGAACCCCAAATCAAACTCAGTGAGAAGCATACGTGAATGAGCCATGCACTACTTTTGATAGGTCTTGGAGTGCATATATTTGACGAGATTGGTATTGGTGATGATGTATGTCTTGTGATTAAGTAGATAGTGTCAAAGCTTATAAGCTATGAAGACTAAATTGAGATAAAGTTTCTTAGTGTGAGTGTACCAAGTTTCACAGTATACAATAATTTGGATTATATAATAAATAGCTTGCTCCTTGTGGTCATCATCCCTATGCATAATCATAGCACCGATGGAGTGATCTATTGCCAAAATATAGAGATAAAAAGGTTGATCATCCTTAGGTGGAATGAGTATTGGCATGAAAAGAAGATAACCTTTGAGGGAATCAAATTTTATTTGGCATTCCTCACTCCACTTGAAGAAGACATTCTTTTTAAGAAGGTGATGAAATAGTTGACATCTATCTAATAATTAAAAGATAAAAAACCAAATGGAATGAAATTTTCCTTATAGACTATAAATTTTCTTGAGGTTTTTGGGTGGAGGCATTTATAGAATGGCTTGAACCTTAATAATATTGACCTCATCATGGAGAGAAATGATAAATACTAGTAGATTACCAGAGAGGACCCCAAAGATGCTCTTCTTTGGGTTAAGATGAATGTTATATCTTAGAAGACTCTTGAAGATGATCTTGAGGATCACCAAACGGTCTTCTAAATGCTTATATTTGCCAATAAAATCATCCACATAGTCTTTTATGATGGTGTGAAGGAGGTCATGTAAAATATAGGTCATCATGCATTAGTAAGTAGCCCCAACATTTTTTAATCTGAAGGGCATAACATGATGACAAAAGGTTCCCCATGGGGTAATGAAAGCAGTTTTATGCTGGTCTTCAGGAGCAATAAATATTTGATTATAATTGAAAAATCTAATCATGAGAGAAAGAATCTTGTGGCCAACCATAAGATATACCAGTTGATCAATGTTAGGTAAAGTGAAATCATCTTTTGGAATGCCAGGTTTAGATCTTGAAAATTAGTGCAAATATGAAGTCATCTTATGGGTTTGGTGATGGGGACAATGTTAGATACCCATTGCAAGTAATCAATGAGTTGAATGATGTTGAAAAATAAGAGGAACCAAAGCTCCTCTTTGAAAAGAAGGTAAATGTGAAGATGCATCTTGTGAAGCTTCTAAAAAATAGGTTTAGCATCATGATTGATGACAATGTTGTGGGTTATGATTTTGGGGTCTATGCCAAGCATAGCATTGTATGACCAAGCAAAATATTTACTATGATTATTGAGGAAAGTGTCATAATCTCATTATTTGATATAATCTAAGGATTGGCTTACTTTAAGAATGTGAGGGTTATCTGGAGACTATAAATTGATATCAGTGATTGATTCATTTAGCATATTTTGCATCTCAAAGGGGAATGACTTTTGAATATAGGATTCTTCAACTCCTATGTAGGTAATAATTGAGTCATCATCCTAATATTGGATTGTGTTTACTGTCAAAGAGTTATCATCAATCATGTCAGGACAGAGGGGAAGGGACCTTGTTTCCCCATCACACTAATAGGTTAAGAGTCCTAAGTGAACAATTTTCACAAAAAAAACTAGGAGGTATGGATAGCTCTAAATCTATGGGAGAAGGTTGGGGAATAGGTGAAGGAGAAGAAGGAGGTAAAGGCTCCTCAATGATCAAAACATGCAGAACCTTAGTGAGTTTGGATGGCTATTTTAAACCCACACCATCCCACTTTTTGACATTCTTAATGGTTTTATTGATGGGGTATTTGATGGGTGTATGAGATCCTTGATTATACTAGCCTAGACCAAACCCTTTCTCGACACACCTATATAGGTAAGTGTTAGCAAAGCTAGGTTTGCCCAAGAAGGAGAAGTTGCATGTGAAGATTTCAATGGAGAGGAGAGGATTTCCTATGGTGGGAGTGTTATCAATCCCCCATACATTAGATTCATGTGAAGATTGGAAGGACCATATGATATAACCATCTGAATACGGGGATCATACTAGGGATGCATATGTAATATTCCATATTCTTGTGGAGTATGAAACATATCTAGCATGAAGAGACAATATTTATCAAGAGTGAGGTGATTGAAGGCATCCTCCATAGGATATTTCTTGCGAATCTAGCTCTAAGATTACTAAAGCCTCAAAAATAGGAGTAAGAGATGCTTTTAATGGTATAAGGATGTCATTGGGCCTATAAGTCATGTTTCACATCTTAAATAGAGGAGGATCAGATACCATGACATTCCCCTGACCCTCATACTCAAATTTCTATGAAAAGTCTAGGGCACACAAGTCATGGATCATATCCATGGATGTCCAAGCAAGATGTTGTATTAAAACCCTCCCTCATCAACATAGAATAGATATGGAATGGTGTGACGACCAACATGAGTATGAAGAATGATCATGTGTACTACAGTGGCCATAGTATCATTGAAGGAGTGACGAACTGTATCTGATTATGACATATAGTGATCAAGGAGCTTTAATTGCTTGTAAGAATGTGTGAAAATGATGTTAATACTATCACCCCCATCAACCATGACTCTTTTGACATGCATTTTATTGATATAGGATGTGATGAAAAGAGTGAGGTCCTAGTAATCAGGGTGATGAGGAAGAATCATATAATCACTAAGAGAAAATAGGGCTACACTATTAAGAGATCCTACAAAATCTGAAAGAGGTTAGGGATCATCAGGTTAAACCTTAATTACTTAAAGGGCCTTAATCAAGGCTTGATGATGCTAAGATGAGCTTTAGATTATCTTATATAGGGATGTATTCATAGTTGATTAGTGTATTTTCTTGTACATGGAGTCCTAAACCACCTCTGAAGATGTTAGTTGCATGGTAACCAAGATAGAAATCTTGCATTTTTAAAGGGGAACATCCTTCAAAAATGAATGAGCCCAAGGTCTTGTAACCTTCTCCTTACCTTTATACTTTTGATTCTATGACCAAGTGGCCACAATAATCAAGTTAATCTTGAATACAAGTGGTGAAGGTGATGAAGGACTCTTACATGCATCCTTAGTCTCAATTTTAGGCAAAAAAAGCATGAGAAGCCATGGGTGTAATTTTTAGATTGATAGGGAAATTTATGAGGGGTTCCTCAAAAAGAGTATCTATACCAAAGTGTTGGAGCATGATAATTGTGAGAGATTTGTAACTCTCTATATTATGTCTAGGTGTTCAATGATATAAATAAACCTATGTGTCATTAAACCAAGAAGGTTTTGGTATGAGGGGCTAATAAGGCTTAATCAAGGGAAGGGTTATGTGAGATGATTACAATAATTGGTAAAAAAGAGAGGTGTGATTTCCTTTGAATGGGATTTCATTTTTTTTTGCAACTGGGGTTGACACCATCTTTTGTTTAAGAGGTATAGGATGGGTTTTTCATGTTTCCTTTTTGGGTGAAGGCATGACCACAAGTTTTATTGACATATTTTTAGTGATAGGTGTCAAGATGCTAGAGGTTGAGGGACCACCATCATGTAGAGGCAAAAGCACTGGTAACTTTTCCTTTTGGTTCAGTAAGATTTAGTGTGATCTAATCAAAGTCAAAGGGTATGGCCCCAATATTGAAGGCAAAGTCAAAGGCATAGTGGGTCAATGAGGCTTAGGAAGTTTTGCATTTTTACTAGGTATAATAGGGTTCAAATCTAACTTCACTTGCAGATAAGTTAGATGGGACACTAGGCAAACACCTAAATATCTAGTTTGCTTTAGTGTGGTAGATGATTGAGATGGTGAAGGTTCTAAAATTAGGGTTTGAGCCTCATTTAGTGGAGGAGAAGGAGCTCAAACCTTGTCAAACACCTTGGGGTAAATGGTTGAAAAAGGGTTAGCGATTGAGGATGACTTTTATTGTGTAGGAAAATAAGCTTGAAGCCAATCCCAAGATGTCACATGAACTAGTTTCTTGGAGTCAAAACATTTGAGATTTCCTACCAATTTTGAGAAGCATTTGGATAATGTTGGTGCAGGCCTTACTATCACTTCTATATAAGACTTAGGTGACTATGAAAGAGGGACATTTTTAAAAGTAGCCACCTCAGGCCAAGGACATGTGAGAACTATAATGGGATCCTACTCAACTAAGGTAGGAGAAGATACATGATCCTCTTATGGTGGGTGAGGGACTGGCAAAACTAGATCCTCAAGTGGATAGAGCACTAGGATAATTTCTCCCTCAACATTTAGATAAGGGACCAATAAAGTGTGATCTTCCATGGGTAAGAGAAGTGGAAAAATAGGCTCAATGTGACTAGGCATGATCAATCATTCAACTAATGTGGAATTAGATGAAACAGGCACCTCTACATGTGAAAGAAGAGTTGACAAGGCACTACCTTCCATTAGTGGAGGTGTAATGAAATTACCTAGATATTCACATATAATGATTTTATATTACACAAAAAAAATGAGAGATTACACAATGATAACTGATAGTAGAACATAATACTGGATAATATAGCAAAGCCAATTCAAGGGGGTAACCTCCAAAATAATGCACTAATAGTAGAATACTTAACATAATGAATAAAGACTAACCACTACCTCCTATATATAGTCTACTCAGCCAAGGTTATTCCATATAATGACCTATCTAAGAACATAGAGAAATGTAACAAGTAAATAAAAGAGGTATGTAAGCCATAATTCGACCACACATATCCCTAGACACACCAATGGTTAAGGGTGTAACAAGCCCTTCCCATTCAAAACAACATTGTCTTCAACATTATGGAAACTATGGATGTTTTTGCACAAATGCTTCATCCTCCCAAGTGGCATCTTCACATGGTAGATTATTCCATTTGATCAAGTATTTTATAATTTCTCTAGAATGCAGCTACTTTGTGTACTTTTGAAGGATCATCTTAGGATCAAGAACTAGCATACCTTTCTCATCCAGTTTTGGTAATTCTATCTGAATGAAAACTCTATTTCCAATGACTTTCTTTAGGCATGATACATGAAATACTAGATGTGTGCAATTAGATGAAAGAAAATCTAACTTGTAGGCCACACTGCCAATTTTTTGTAAGATCTGATAAGGCCCATAATACTTAAGGGACAGCTTGTTATCATTTTTTGGTGCTTTAATGACATCTATTTATATGGCTACAAGCAAACAAATACCCAATTACTAATGTCAAAATGCCTCTCACTTCTGTGTTGATCTATTTGTTACTTCATGTGATTTTGGGCCATAGCTAAATTTTCAAGCAAACTTGTAAGGACCTCTTATTGATGGTGAATATGTTCTTCAACTACACGAACCTTAGGATAGACCTTCAATTTTAAAGTGATGGATGGAGGGTGGTATCCATATAGTGCCACAAAAGGAGATATTTTAGAAGAACTATGAATAGAAGTATTATACTACCATTTAATAAGTGATAGCTAAGGAACCCATTTATCTTATTTATTAGAAACAAAACAATAGAAATATTCTTTCAGGTATTTTTTGACTACCTTAGTTTTTCCATCATATTGAGGATGATAGGATTAACTATGAGCCAATTGGGTGCCTAAACATGTAAATAACTCAATCCAAAAATTACTAGTAAAAATGGGATCTCTATAATTAACAATGATCTTAGGGGTCCCATGTATTTTCTAAACTATCTTCAGAAAAGTAGTAGCTACTATACTAGAAAACAATGGCTAGGATAATGAAAAAAATGAGTATACTTACTGAAATGATCTACAAAAACCATGATAACATTTTGACCATCAAATCTTTGTAACCCTATAATGAAATCCATAGATACCTCTTCCCAATGCTGGCTAAGAATGGATAAAGGCTGTAAAATACCTATAGTTTTGATAGTTTCACCTTTGTTTTATTGATAGATCATACATTCAGCAACATATTTCTAGACATCCCCCTTGAGACCTTCCCAAAAAAAATCTTACTTGATTTTGTGATAGGTTTTCAAAAATCTTGAATGACCCCCAATTGGAGTTGCATGAAGTTCTTGAAGGATTTTTTGTTTAAGAAGATAATTCTTACATAGGTACAATTTGTCTTTACACCATAATGCATTACCTTAATATGTGAATTTTTCAAATCCACCTTAACCTTGCTAAATATTTTGAATCAAATAATGAGCAGTACTATCATGTTCCCATTATGATCATGCTTCCTCTAGCCAATCTACCTAAAAAATGGTTATGACACATAGCAATGCCTCAACTGATTCATCTTTTTGGATAGTTCATCTGCCACCACATTGTCCTTACCTTTTTTGTAGACTATTTCAAAATCATAGCCTAACATCTTAGTTACCCATTTCTATTGTTCTTCAAATTAAAACCTTTATTTTAAAAATTATTTAAGACTATCAAGATTAGTCTTTACCTAAAAGTGATGACCCATCAAATAAGGTTTCCATTGTTTGACTGCATGCAAAATGGCCATCATTTACTTCTCATAGATGGGCTTGTGCTGATTTTTACCCTTGATTTGACAACTTTTAAATGTAAGTGGTTTACCTTCTTGCATGAGTATAACACCCATACCATATGTAGATGCATCACTTTCAACCACAAAAGTATTATAAAAATTAGGATTGTTTAATAATGGAGTAGTGCACATAGCCAATTTCAATTGTTCAAATACCTGAGTAGCTACATCAATCCACTAAAAGGAGTCTTTATTTAACAAAGAGGTGAGTGTGGCTGCAATACTACAATAATCTTTGACAAATCTATGATAGTAACCAAGAAGCCCCAAAAATCCTCGAAGTTACTTGAGTGTCTTAGAAATTGCCCAGTCCACCATTGCTTGGATTTTTTTAGGATCCACTTTCACTCCTTCATAAGACACTAGATTACCCAAAAAATCAACCTCACCTACCCCAAAAGTACATTTATAATGTTTGGCATACAATTGATTTTGCTCCAAAATTGAGAGTACATGTTTCACATGTTGCCAATGGTCTACCTAATTTTTACTATAAACAAGGATATCATCAAAGAATACTAGAACAAATTTCCTCAAAAATGGCTTAAAAATAGTATTCATCAAACTCTAAAAAGTAAATGGTGATTTTTTTAGACCAAAAAGCATAACCAAAAACTCATAATGGCCCTCATGAGTCTTGAAATAAATTTTGGGTATGTCTTCATCATGAATCTATATTTGATGATACCCAAAACATATATCTAACTTGGTAAAATAAAGAGCACCATTCAATTCATCTATCAAATCATCAATGATAAGAATTGGAATCTTATCTCTGATAGTGTACTTATTGAGTTATCTATAGTAAAGGCACATCCTCTAAGTGTCATATTTCTTTCTCACCATGAAAAATGGTGAATATTATTCACTTTGGATATGGCGAATGATTATTTCATCCAACATCTCTTGTACCATATTTTTAATTTCACTTTTTTGGGCATAGAGATACCTGTATGGCCTGATGTTGGGTGGTGTACTACTAAGAATATGTGTGATAGCATTATCATGCATGTGGCTAGGTGGAATTATTTTTGGCATGTATTTAAAAATAATGTAATAAGCATCAATTATTTATTGCAAATGAAGAGGTGAAGATGGCTAAGTTAGTTGTACTTCCATAGAAAACAAGCGAGCCACAAATCCCTCATCACCCTTACATAAAATATTTATCATTTGATGGGAGATAACAAGTTGGGGAGATTTAGCCTTTAATCCTCTTAGCTCAAATGTCCTTTATTTATAATTAAAATGCATGAATAATTCTTTAAAATTCATCTCAATAGTTTCCAAAGTGGTGAGCCACTTGACTCCCAGAATAATATCATCTCTACCCATCAAAATAGCAAACATAGGAGAAACCAATAATTTGTCTCCCATGGCCAAATTAATACTATGAAATTTTCTTGAATAGTTAATATTACCACCATCTACAATCACAATCAAAAATTATATATCTAGATAAATAAATTAGTTCAAATGAGTATCCAACTTAATTTGGATGAAATTGTGTGTGCTCCCAAAATCAATCAAGATAGTGACCTTCTATTTCTTAAGGAAACCCATCACCTTAAGAGTTTGGGGAGTACTAATACCAAATAGGACATGACATGAAATATTAGTCTAAGTGTCTTTATATTCCTCCTCAAGAACTTTTGCATCCTCATCATGTACTTCTACATCATCTTTATCATCATTAGCACCTTCAATGTAAAATAACTTCTTTTCAACACAATGATGGTCTTGCTCCATTTTTTGTCACAACATAACATAACCCTTAGGATTTCTTCTCCTCAATTTTTCATTGTGTTAATTTTATGGGATATGTAAATGATGGTGCTAGAAAGTTATGATCACAACCATTACTGAAAGTTTTCCTTTTGACTATCTCTTTTTCCTTTATCATGTGTGCATTGGGGATAACTTCAGATATATATATGTTGGGTTAAAAATTCAAACCTTGTATCAGATGCTATCTTTGAGGCCACCCAAAAATAGATCAATCAAATTTCCCTCAGTGATATCTTCCACCTGTAAAGAGAGATTCTAAAATTGATAAATATATTATTTCATAATTCCTATTTTCCATAGCTTGGATAATTGGCTAAAATAGTTCTTAGAGACATTATTATAATAATGAGTTGTAAATTCCTCATTAAAAATATTCCATATAATAGGAGCACCATTATTTTTATTTTGGACACATAACCAATGATACTAAATTAGTTGCTCAGGTTTTAGATACAGGGATGCCACCATTTCCCTCTAAGAACTAGGGGTTTGATGCAGCTCAAATAAATTCTCAATTCGGGTAATCCAAGTTAGAGGATCCTTACCATCAAACTTATGGATGTCCACTTTTGGTAATATCAGTTTCATACAAGCATGGGAGTTGTTGAGAGGAGGATTTGAATGCTGAAGTGGAGGGTTGTTAGGCTGAAACTGAGATGTGAGGGTATCTAATTACATAATTATATGCTTTAATTCAATTTGAACCTCATTAATATCTCTATGAATCCCTAAAACATTAGCTTGGACTATAACACAGTCACCATTCCTCACCATTTTTTTCATGTCCACTTAAAGCTAAGACATCACTGGATCTAAATTTATAGATTCCCTGTCATAAATAGGAGCCTTAGGAGTTTATGGTGCCCCTTTTTTTCCCTAAGTTGAAGGACCTACTATAAACAAACCCTAAGACGGTTTTTACCACAAAAAAAGGGTACCAAGAAATGGTATCATTCCAATCACCTTGCCAGGATGAATCTAATGACTACC
Organism: Torreya grandis; assembly: GCA_037957365.1. Taxonomy (NCBI): domain Eukaryota; kingdom Viridiplantae; phylum Streptophyta; class Pinopsida; order Cupressales; family Taxaceae; genus Torreya; species Torreya grandis. Next base: position 22,976 of record JARHVA010011522.1, on the reverse strand, counting down.
TTTGCACACTAGGGTAGAATTTTTAGTACCAAAAAAGTGTACTCAAAGAATATACCATTGCGATCATCTCACTGAGATGAATCCAATGAATACAAGTGTGCAAGGGGAGAAAAAAATTCTAGACTTATTTTTTAATATTTAAAAAGAAATGCATTTCGAGCAATACTACGTTGATGGAAAAATTAATTCTTCCTAGATTGCAAGTTATGCTTTTTTGCTTTCACTACTCCTAAAATCCATGCCTCATTAGATTTGAAAAAAATGCCACAAAAAACTTGCCCAAATCAAAGCTCTTATGCCAGTTATAATGAAATTACTTAGATACTCATATAGAATGATTTTATATTGTGTAGAATAAGAAAATATGAGATATTACACAATGATAATTCATAGTGGAATAAAATACTGGATAATATAGCAAAGCCACTTTAAGGGGGAAACCTCCACAACAATGCAATAGCTAAAAAATATTTAACATAATGAATAAAGACTAACTACTACCTCCTATATATAGTCTACTTAGCCATGGTTATCCATAGGCTAACCTATCTAAGAACATAGAGAAATGTAACATGTAAATAAAAGAGGTATGTAAGCCATAAGTTGACCACACATATTCCTAGACACACCAATGGTTAAGGGTTTAATAGGAGGAGAAGTAGGTAAAGAATGCTCCTTAAGGGGGAAGAACAAATTTATGATATTTCCTTCAGCATGTGGTTGAGGAGTGGGCAACGTATATTCTTTAGGTGGTAGAAGAATAGGAAAAACATGTGTGATGGGAATATGCACAATAGGTTATTTATGAAAAATAAGGATATGAAGAGAAGGGACCTCTTCTCATGAAATTAGAAGAGGTAAAATAGGTTCCTCTTCCTAAGTGAGCAAGACAGGTATGGTTGGCTCCTCTACTTGGTGAAGAGGATAAGGAGGATCGAGTTGGACTAGCATCAAGACCAAGACCACATCAACAATGTGGATGTTGTGGCCATGTGTATGATTGGTCATTGCTCAAATATTATTTTGAGAAGAGGAGTGCTCATGAAATGGCTTCTTAAAGAAAGATATCTAAGTTCTAGTTAGCCAACACATTGGGGTTATCCAAAACTAGAACACCCTTATCTTGTATGTCCTGAATAATATTTTTGAGGGTCCTATAGTTATTAGCATCATAGCCTTTCACTTGATGATAACCACAAAATTGGTCCTCCTTGTACCATGTGGGTATAGGATGAGATGTATCAAACTGTATGGGCAATTTAACTTGAGGAAAGGTAATAACTCCTTTCCTTAGTAGCTTATCCAACACGAAGGTATATAACTCCCCAATTAGAGTGTACTCTCTACAATCGAACCATTTATAGAATTGATTCATTAGGTTATAAGAAGTTGAAGGCTTGAATTGATTTGGCTTTATAGAAGATGTTGACTTAATGACTATTTCATTAGTTAAGCCTTTAAACTTTAGTTGAAAGAGGAGGGTTTAGAGGAAGAGGAGTCACTAAGCTTAGAATTTGTGTTATTGTGCAACTTGACTCATTCTTCATCTACTACCTAAGTCTCAAGATTTCATACCATTATGAAGGAATCATCTAATGTGTGAAAGGTTTGAAATTAGAGGGTTAAGGAGATGTACTTGGTGCACACTATTGAAAAGAGTTCAAAGAACTCAGATTGGGGTAATGAGAAGGAGAGTTGATTAATGAGACCTCTCCAATGAGCAATGAAATTATCTATAGACTCATCCTTGAACTATTGAATAGAGTAAAGGTCTATGATTGACACCTTTTTAGAGATATTGATTGAGAAATGATCTAAAAATAGTTGAGTAAGATAGGTAAAGGAAAATAAGGAGTGTCAGGTAAAGGAGCCATACCAATCTAGAGAAGCACCTATAAAGTACATGGGAAAATAATGAAGCAAAAATGCATCATTGTGTCTTATGAAGTAACAAGCATGTCTAAATACTTGTAAGTGCTACTATGGATCTTTATTACTTTGAAAATTAGTGAACTTAGGAAGCTCCCACTGATTAGGATAAGGATGGATAGGTACTAAAGGATGGATGGATTCTTTTCACATTTGATGATATGAAATAATGTTCTTTAAACCAAAAAATAAAATAAAATTAAGCTAGACATCTTATCCATCAACATATTGATTAAATCCATAGGGGGATTGGTTTGAGATGCACTGCATAAGATATAGGGGACCTGTATAGATCTTGAAGCAAAGTATGGCATATGTTGTTGCAGCTAGGTAGATGCAACATACAGGTAATGAATCACATGTTAATGGGTTGAGGAAAAAGGGGATTATTCCATAGGATTCAAAACAAAACTTTTCCTAGGCATTGCCATCATGGGTTGGGTTATGGTGATAATGGCTAAGAGATTGATGATTATTGTTGAATTAATAAATGCAAGAGTAGTCATGATTAACATAACAAATTTTTGAAATAGGTTCTAACTAGGTTGAGTGGCTTGCAATTTTAAGGTTAAGAAAACCTCAACAGAAGTTGGGTTTGACTGTGTGGTTAGAGAAACTAAACATTGAGAATTGGATATGGTTAGGTTACTCATTAAATTAGCGGTTTGAGTAACCACAATGGGAATGGTGGAAACAACTGAGATTGTCTCCATCAAGGAAGTGGACATACCATAAATCAAATCACCAAAAGAGTTACATGTCTAAATCATGAGAAGGTAATTCTAGAGGGCTTTACTATTATGATCAATGAATCAATAAAAATCTTGATCACCCTCAGGCATGATGGGTGGATAACTAGGACTGACATAGCCAAGGGAACCTTCCATGTTAGGATTGCACTCCATGGAAGGACTAGAAATAGGAGGCAAAGATGGAAGATGTTGTTGAATTGTGTGATTAGTGAGAGTAATTTCTTGCTTTCATGTCAAGATCATGCAAAATGGCATAAAATTTTATTAGACCCCGTATCTATGATAAGAGATCAAAAAAACCCAAGTTTGATTTAAATAGGTAGGTGATTTCAACTTGATATTTGAGGCAAATTGAAAATTAGAAAATCCCATAGAGAATGGTATCAATTACCTAACTGAGTTTTGTATGTAGAAAGGACACTGACATCGATAGACTAATTGAGGTCAGTCACTATTTAACCTATAAAGGTGAAAAATTCACTGTTTAACCAACCCAAACATGAGATTTGAATATAACAGTGAATGAAATAGGCTTGAGTGTCAATAGAGAACAATTAGGGAGACTGAAGCTAGAGGTTAACAAGTCTAAAAAGTTGAGAAGACTTGGTTTTGATACAAAATATCCTTACCAACTCAAACGTGTAGCAAGTAATAAAAATGTATAAAAGATCATATAACTAACTGACATTAATTCCTAAGAATTATTTTTAGTCTCTTGGTGACTTATGCCTTAACCAAATTATGTGAAGAGGGAGTTAGATAATAAAGGTCTTAGAAGATATCTACAGATGGTTTTAGAATTTTTTCAAGGGATTCCTTAATACACCATTAAGTATTCGAGGCCCAAATATGTGACTTGTTATTTAGTCTAGCTAGAACACCAAACTGACTAATTTACCTGATGGTGAAATCCATGTAAATTCCACCTAAGGATTTAGGGAAATTTTGAGATGTGTAAGTTGATATGTGATTTTGAGGTGTGTGAGAAGATTTTCTATGACTCATTAACCGACTAATTAGTTCTATGTGTGACTAATAAGCAATAAGATAACTAATGATGTAGTAAGTTTTAAACCCAAAAGCTGGTGTTTTCTTTGGATGTAAAACAATGAGGAAGGGGAAAGAGTATGAATTTTACTACTTTGATGCACATGGAATGAGTTAATAACAAATAAGTTCTTTTTAACTTTTCAAAAAGAGTATGATCTCATTTAGAGGCAACAGAAGAAGAGTTGAGAGAGAAGGGAAAGTTCAGTTCATTCCCTTAAGCTAAAAATATGCGGTGTGGTATATTGATTTTATGGAAAACAAAAGGAGAAAGCAATAATGAAAAATTCACTATTGATGCACCTATATGAATTTCATTTTTAAAAACAAAGAATGAACCCAAGATAAACTCTAAGGTCCCATCAAGTGTACCAAAATGTTTCTATCAATTTTTTATATCTATTCTAAAAGGAAGAAATAGAAGTATGAATGCTAAGGATAAGTGATCAAGTACTTGGAATGATGCACACCATTCAAAAATTATGATAACTCCTCTTTTTCTATGGAGGAATACATTTGTGTATAAGAAAACACTAAATACAATTGATGTTAGTAGATATACATGTGAGATTCCAAGCTACGTACTTATTTCAAGAAGCATAACACTTCCCTAGGGATGATAGTCTACTATTTAGAAATAGAGTTTTAAAATAAGCATAAATGAATGAGAGAGAGAGGGGGGGTTTTAAAATACTATTTACCATGCTACATGTCTAAATGTGTTAGTGAACCAATGCAATGTAGGTTGGGTAGGGGAATTATGTTTTGGTGAGGTTATTGGGGAGGTTTTAGGGTTGATGGTATAAAAACATAGTGATTAACATCGATCAAGTGACTGATGTTAGTTTAAGTCACCAATATCAATTTAGATAATCGATATCAATCAGGGCAATGATATTGGTGGGGTTATGGAAGGCTTTTTTGAGAAGGGAAATAGAGTTGTAATCTTGTAAAGGGGTTGTGAGGAGTCATGAGGGGGTGAGTTAGACTCTAGAAGGTAAAGGTGGAGTTTGATATGCTAAGGTAGAGGGATAGAGGTGGGGCAGTTTTACAATTCCTAAACAAAATAAGCTTGGGTTTTGTGAATAGTTAAATAGTATTTTTTTAAAACCAAAATAAAATGATTATTTAAAATATGAAAAAAATGAAATGTACTTAGATGTGTTGGATAGGTGATCAAGTATACTAGATAGATGGCTCTGATGAGGCTTGATGAATCAATGTATGAAAATATGAGGTAAAGCATATGTTTTTAATATATGATGCTCGAAACACTATGTAGTTTGTCAATTCTTGATTTGGAACACATCATGCAAAGTGATGATAATCTTGGATGTCGATAGTGATGCTAGAATGCTATGATAACAAAAGCTTTGCATGAATCAATGTTTTTCTAACCCCATGGAAAATTTTTAAGTATTCCTAAGTAATTGACATCAATGATACCTTTTGTGTTTTTCGAGGGCTAACTAACATCGATTCCCCAAGACTAGGTAAAACAAGCTATATTTAACCTTTTAACCCACTTCTTACTTTGACAAATGGTTTTTCTCATTGGAAAATAGTCATAACATGAGGTTGATAGGTGGTTAGGTAGTTAATAAGTTATTATGGGGGTAATAATAGGTCCTAGGTGGTTGGGATAGAATGATCAGGTCCTAGGGTGAGTCAAAGGGTGAAAACTAGTCATAGGGTGAGGTGGCTAGGGGAGGTGGGCAAAGGAGATTCAACCAATTTAATAAAATAAATAAATTAATTAGATGTGCCTAAAGGGTAAAGTCATAGGTTAGGTAATTTAAATAATAAATTGGTTGAGGGGTAATATGACCTAGGTAATCATGCAAGGAATTAGCATGATTCAAGTGTCTACAATCTATGTGATGCCCATGAATTCTATGATATACAAAATAGTATTTGGATATCCTTATAGGATGTAAAAGAGGTAATTTAATCAATTTTTTTCAAATCATTTATCTTAGGATTTGGCATTTAATCTTAGTAGACTTTGGTATAAGATGTTATTCACTTGTTCTACATGTATGTTATTTTATATTTCAATTTTAGAATGAAAACTTATTAGGTATGACATTGATAGAGGAAGACAAAAACACAAGATTAATGTTATACACAAAATTTGTAACCTTGTGGAGGTTTTTCAATCCTCTTCATTTAATTGATAGCATGGGAATAATTCCAAAATTTATGTGACCTACAAAGTGGATTGAACCTCTAAAAACGGCTCTCTTTTGATGATATCATCTTAAAACTACACTAGACCTATTTGCTTACATAGGGAAAGGGATAAGAGACAACTAAAAACAAAATTTGAGGTGATTTTCCAAATATAACACCCTCCACCTATTTATGTTTCACTAAGATCATGAATCAAGACTGAACCTATTGCACTTACTCAACATGAGCCTTTAAGTACTAGTGTTTCAATATGGAGGTGTAAATCAAGACAATGGATAAGAGGGAATGATCAAGAGGTAAAAAAGAGACACTAATGAAGTAATCTCCATAGTTATCCAATGCATGACCATGTAATACACTCCATATAACCTATTGAGATGACTAAAACCTATAAATAGGTGATGAAATAGGACAAATGCAAGAGAGATAAAATACTACTACTAACATTCATCAACCATCACAAGTACAAACTAGTTTCAGCATTAATAAATGATAAGAATAATATTGTATTGATATCAAAGGAATGTAAAAGTGTTTACATGACCATGAATTTTCCATACCCATGTTGAGGATCCCTTACAAAGTTATACAAGGCAACATTTATAGAAGAGAATGAGGAGAGAGAAGATGGATGTTGGAAAGACTTATGCCAAGTGTCCCCTCATGAAAGAGTAAGTTAAAATTAATAATATATGCAAATAGGTAGTTATAAAGTACTTTATCAACATTTTCATACTTGATATGATCTTATATTCATCAAGGATGGTGTAGAGTAACTCCTGGTCTTTCTTGGATGACTTATCAACCTCATTATGCAATTACTTATTCTTGATTTAGGAGGAGTTACAAGTTTTTTCTTAAAACTTATCCTCCATGATCATTCCTCCTAAGCTCTTCCATGTTACCTTGTATAGAACCTTTTTGATCATCCTTACACTTGATTTATACCATTTGTGAGACATCTAGGGGAACCAATCTCTTGGACTACTCACTTCACATTAAGCTGGTAGGACTACCTAAAACCTTCTTGTGAAAGATTTACACAAAATTAATTCTCATCATATTCTTTACATGTCTTTTCACCCATGTTTCTAATCCAATAACATGCCTAATTTACACCAATTATCTTATTATTATGTAGGTAGAAATATTTTCTTCAATAAGGCCTAATTTATTACTTGAGAACTAGGATGGATCACCACATGTGAAAGAATTTTAGAGACTCAAATAAATTTGAATAGGCTTAGGGAACTGTAAAAAGTAATCAAATGTATTGCATACATCTCTATACTTTAAAAAAAAATCCTATAGTCTATAAATTTAGGCCATTTTAGGCCCATTTATATACTGATTTGTTCTCACACATGCCACCAAAACTTTTTTTGATGACCATGGGACCTAAATAGGTCACCAAAGTCAATTCATGACTAAAGCATTTAATTTAAAGGATTTTGAGGGAGAAAATATTCCTTTAGGTATTTGTGAGGGTTTTGATAGATCTGTCTAACCCTTATTTGTTAGACATATATATATATATATATATATATATACATATGTTAATAGGGCAAGCAGTATATCTATTCATCAACCTATATATAGATATAGTCCGGGGCAAGCGATCTAATCTCATCAACAAGGATCAAAGTGGCTTGTTTCCTTCTTAGGGATTATTCATAAATAATAGATCCCAAAATTACTTACAAATTCAAATATATTATAGGGTATATATATTGATATATATCCATCATACCTAAAGGCCATTTGACACTATGCATATCCTCCTTCATGTTTCAATAAAAATACCATGCTATCTTGAGCTCCTCTTGAAGCTAAACTAGGGTTTAGACTAACATTATGTGTTAATTACTAATTATACAGGTGGGGACCTTGACTAATGATAAAATTCCTTGGATATGAAGTATAATACCTCCTTCACCTCCTCCAATATCAATTTTTCACCATGCAACTTCTCAAACATGCTCCCGCATGAAATAAGTAGGCTCTTGGGTGAAAATCCTAAGTTTTAGGAGCTTTATAGGGAGAAAGTAGTGGAAAAAGATGTGAGAGTGTTTTTTTATCTCCAAGTTTCTCCGTAGGGCCTATGTCTATATAAAGTGTGTAGGTGACTCTCTCCTTTTATTTATTTTTAGACTTGTAGGTCTTTCTCTAAGATTGTCACCTATTTAGGTCTAATAATACTAATTTTGAGTTATTGGTCTCCTCATGAGTGATTTAAACACCTCTACAATGTTTTACACAAGGTACCATATCTTCAAGGCCCTGACCTCATAATCAAACCAACATTGTATTTTCTCCATGAGTTGGTATAGGTAGGTCTATAGGTCTTAAATTTGGCCTATGATAATCATATTGAGGATTTAGGCTCTTCAGCATGATTTTTAACACTTTGATGACCTCTATAGAGTGTTAAGAGTTTTTCCATGATATTTTTTTTCATGTCAACTACCTTTATTATCTCATCAAATCTTTAACCTAATGTTTAAATTCCATTTTGGTAATGCTTCATGATATTATAGGTGGTCCTATTGATATAAAGAGCCTTAAAAAGAAATGAAGATTATCTATGGGGTTTGACTACTAGATGATGGGATTCATATCCTTAATACATGCTTATAACACTCCTACAAATCCTTCCATAGTTGAGACACCTCTTATCAAGGTCTACAATAAAGGCCTACACCATGTAGAGAGAACATCCATGAAATTTGATCTTAGGAAACTATCTAGAGCATTTGTAACATTATTTGGGGAAAATTTAGAAGGTAGAGGATGTTTGGAGGCTTGATACCATGACTTGAAAGGTCTAAACACATCTCATTCTTTACTTTTTGTTCATAAATGCCATTCTACAAGTCTATAAACATGTAGGTATGCATTATATCTCTTACTCCTATCTTAAGAGAATAAATTGATTCTTTTACTTATTTTTAGAGTACTACTAACTCACTAAACTACACCCTTAAGAGATTATTATTTAGACCTTTCCATATTTGGTGTAACATGGGATTAGCCCAAGGTTGTGGGTGACCTATGGATGGGATAAACCTCTAGTTTATGGGGCTAGCTCCCTTGGTGCATAAATTGAGATTAATTAATAAGACCTACTAACTTTTTGGGGTGAAAATAGAGGGAGACACATGAAATAAATCTTAATCTAACAAGAGGCGATGTACCATAATTTCTCATCCACTCTAATTGATATTTAATCACCACTTTGTAAAATAAGTAAGGACTAGTGACTAAAACAAGCTTTTTAAGGTGCTCATAGGCATTAGTAATTCATATGAAGGCTATTTAAATCATTGTAACTTGAAACTAATGGATGACAAGTCTATTTTAAGGAAATATCAGCTATGTTATACTTCAAAACATAGTCACCAACACCTGACACATCACATGACTTGCATAAAATAACATCATAACAACTAGGTGAAGACAAGGACATATAAAAGAGAATGAAACTTCACTACTTTTTAAAATTAGTAATAACATATCACTCTAATTTAGTAAGGAAATCTGAAATAGTCCTTATTTATTGATTCAAAAGGTTTGCAAGATATAATTTGGGTAGAGTTTCATCATACCCAGCCGAGGGATGAATATAATGGCTTTAAAGCCTCAATTTATAGAACATGAACAAGAGGGAAAAGATAATGAGGCATGTAAAATTAATTAATAGGTGATGAATGACCATAAATCATTCAATTATTAGTTAAAAGTAGGATCCAGACTTCTCCTATGCATTACCTTTGTGATGAGTTGTCTTTAATGAGCCTCTTGAGGCAGTAGATGTCTATTTTTGGCAAGGGTTGAACCCATTCACAATATGATCATGATAACCTGGTCAATATCTTTGATTTTTATAGTTACAAAGCATCAAATTGGTTCATTAGGACCCCCCATGAAGCATTTAGTAAATTGCCCCAATCTTTGCATGCCAATAAGACTGGGAAAACTACTCCATCCATCGTGGTGCATAAGAAGTAGGCATAATCAGATACATGAAATAGTTAAAAAGGTGTTATGATCATAAATTTAATCCATATTATCCCTCTATGATAATGACCATCTTCTTTTGTTGGCCAAGTAAGCCTATAAGGCAATTAGGCATAGTTACTTGACTTCTCACTACTTGGGTGACCATGAGACTTGAATAGAATCTTATTAATATGTGAATGATTTTTTTAGGTCTGATTAGGTATTTCACATACTGACTTGTGCATTTTCAATAGTACACACCTAAAACAGTTGTTCACTTAAGTGACTAGGTTATCTCTCATTAGCGTTTTTAGATAGGCCCTATAGTGAAGACTTATAAGGGCATTTATAAGATTACCTATGAGTATTTTATGGCATGAGAGGGTGTAATAATTCTCATACTACCTTCCCAAATGGTATACAACCTTTCATCAAGCTTTGTACCCTAAATTCATCACTAAACCTTAAAAACTAGTGTTTCTAATGGGTTTGTATAATTGTCCATGTAGATCAATGCCATGGATGGTATCTAATTAGAGTGAACTATGAGATTAATATGTCTCTATATCCATTACAATGCATTTGGATATAAATTAATCAATATTTCCTCTAATGGGTCACTATTAGGGATTTAGGGAGGTTTAAAGGGTTTTAGGTTCTTAGTAATGGTTCATAAAGGTTATTCCCCTAACCAATGAACTAATGCCACTAGTTTCTTCTAGATAAGGCCCCTAAACTTTCCCAAAGTGATCATAACCCCATAAAAATGGTTCATATAGTTCTAAGCTCATCAAGATGTTCTTTAGGTGACTATAATATATTCTATGCATTTTTAAGACATTTTTTTAGGCCAAATTGACCAACTCTAATCTTTTTTATACAAACCACTATTGTTTACACATCTAAAACTCCTTTAAATACATATCCATGATGAATTTAGGTCTTATCTAACTCAATTTTTTCCTCTATTTTAGTATTCAAGTTGTCATGCCTTGAAAAGGGTATTAGACCAATAGGCCTAAAGCTAGAGTTCCTGTATCTTGACTCCAAACTAGAGATATGACACATTTGGACACCTTTATTGGTATGAAATCCATATTTTATATCCTTTAGATCATTTTTTTGGATTTATTAAGCCACTTACTTCTTCTTTATCTACACAATCCTCTAACTAGGCATATAAGCATATCTACAAGTGGTATATTACACATGGAAACCTATGTAGGTGATTATTATGCAACTATTTGAGACTTATAGATCCTTATCCCTCATTAGGAACATGTATAATGTGTATAACTCTTCCACTCTCTTGCATATAGGCTTGGAGTAGCTCTATTTAGGCTTGATCCATACAACATATACCCTACATGTGCCAACCAATAAACCATTTGGGTTCCTATGTGACCTAAGGAAACCATTAAGACTATTTCAATGCCAAAATATTTCATTTGGAAGTAATTAAGTGTTAAATTCCTTTATTGGGTCCTTATCAAGGTTCTTTTGGTGGCCTACCATCTTAACAATGGTTCATAAAGTACATGGCACAAAACTAAAACATTTTTCCATGGATGTTTATTCCATATAGCCCTTTAAAACTCTTGAATATCTCTTAGTCACATGCATATTTTACATTAAGTACTTAGTGTAATTTGGTTGACTTTGACCTCCTTTTTAGGCATTTTATGTAGATTACAATGTTAAGGATTATTCACAAGGTTGGGATCCTTACTTCAACTCTTTTCTCCATGGATATTGAGTAAACATGGGTCCCCAACTCCCCCTAAGAGCATTTATAGTTAGTCATATTTCCATGTGAGATATGAGTGTTTGAGTTGCCAAATTAACATGGAAAAGTAGGATAATAGAGCTCGATATGGGTGGTAGGACCAAATTTGAATAATTCCTTTCTTTCCTCTACAAAAGACACCATATTTAGGACCTAAATCATCATCATAAATATTATCATGGCCTTAAGTTTTATTGGTGGTTGGGATCTTCTACTAAGGTGAAGATGGGGTCTTTAAGGTCAATGATGGCTTTAGTCTTATAGGCTTAGACTGAGTTTTAGAACCTTAATCCAAATGTAGTTGTGTTTTTAGAATCAATGTTATGATATTTACTTCATCCATCTAATTTCCACCCTTTTTACTTGATCTAATCTTCCTATACCACTATCTCTATCTCTCTCTCATGTAGTCCTACTTTGACCATCTTTGTTTAGTGTAAGTACTTAAAATAGTTGAGGTTGGAGACCTAAGTATCCTTTTATCTACATTATTTAATACTAGTGTAATTTAAATCCATATTCAATATGTTCTTATGGTTTGATAATAGCCTTTGGAATGGGACTCCTCTATCTTTGATATGAAAACTTACATAGCTAGGTGCATAGCATTATGTGTCTTAAGTGTTTAACCCAAACTAGGTAGCTTCTTTGCTTGGTAATATCCTTGGAAATACTAAGGAAGATGAATATTATCAAAAAAGGGGGTGATCTGATCAAAATTTTCCATTATCATCCTTATTAGTTAGACATCTTGACTGGTTAGACAAACATGGGTGTATTTAGGCCACTGTTCATGCTTCAATCAGTTTGATTGGTCATCCTTTCAAAACTCTTAGTCTTCCAACAACATGACTTCTATGCTCTACCTCTCTATTTAATTTATCTCCTCCATGTGCATATATAATTTCATGCTCAATATTGGGGATAAATTATCTCCATCCCTGTAAGTTGTGGTCTAGGTATGTGACTATCAATGGAGCCTTTTCATAGGATGAATTGAGCAGAAGGAGAGCTTCCATATCATGTTTGAGGCATATTAGACCTCTATTTAACCTAAATTCCTCTCTTCAAGATAATCATATTTTTAACCATGTCCCATCCTTTCATTTTATAGGTTTAGTAGTATTATGGTCTAAGAGAACCTTTTAGAGACTAGACTAAGTTGATCTCACATACTTGGTCATAACTTATCAATAACATCCACAACTAAATAAACCTTTTTCTCATATTATTAATGGATCTTCATTTTTTATATAAAATTTACTCTTTATTTAATACCTTAATTTTGGGAATAAGGTATCAAACCTAAAGTTGGTAGTTATAGGATGTTATGGAGTTCTAATTTTAAAAACCAAGGCCTATTGATAGGTGAAATGTATTGATGAAATATCACATACAATATACACTTTAGGAGATGCCATATAGAATATTTAATCTTGATCAAGATGACCTATATGGACCCTAGACACCCGTATTAATACACTCAATAAGGAAAGGAATTCAAAGTTCATTAATCAGACATATAGAGGAAGAAATTAAAACGTAGGATTCCATGAATACCTTAAATTTTAATAATAAATCTTAGACTTTGTTAAACATGTCTATGAAGGTGTTGAAAATATATTTTACAATTCCTTATAATTGAGATCCATAATTAAACCTAGTTATTTTGAGAGAGGGACACTTATACATGAATATAACACCTCTACTACCTCTATGGTGTCTTGTTGACCTCCAATAGCCATCACCCTGGAACACTTAGTCCATATCTACACTGAAGATAAACTACATAGTAGGTGGAATATTTTGAGAATTTAAGCTCCATTTGTGATTATGTACACCATAAATTATTACAAACTTGAATAGATATATTGAGAAGCCATCATCATAATCAACAAGTTGTCCTTAGCTTATATTATGTATTGAAATCTCTCAAAATGCCAAGAAACATTGCCTATAGTCTATAAATTTGACCATATCAATATTTCCTTATTATCACAATCTCAAACATGAAAATTTATGGTTTGATGTCAAGTATCAATATCTTGAAGTATTTTAGAAGACATGTACAATCATTAGTTTCATCAAATAAGCCAAAAATACATTGAAACCATTCCAATGTTTACCCTGTGTTAATTTAGAAGTGCAATTTGACCACCCTAATTTATTTAATATTGTGTATAAATAATATTAAATCATTATAAAAACTTATTCCAATGATTAAAATTACATTATACCCTATTCCTTTATCCAAGAGCCCAAATCACCATCTTCTCTCTCCTATCTGCACTGAATAAAAACCTAAGAGGCCATACATGGATAATAAGGAGGATGATGGAAAGAAGGGGTCAATTTTTTTATCTTTATTGGATTTAAAATCCTAGATTATCTTAAATTATGTATAAATTTAATCCCCTCTATATATCCCTAAACATTTCTAACCATGATTGTACTATATGGATTTGTACACACTTGTAAAACACTAGTTTCCTATATTTTCTCAAATTTTTAGATCTTTAATTATTATTTCTAGGTAGGAAGATGGAAAATAGGGGTCAAAATGCAATTAAAAACATGAAGTATGGATGGGAGAAGTTGAAAATCTATTGTTTCCCATATGTGGGCACCTTTAGTGGAAAATAAAGGATTTTGACTTATGAAAAGACATCTTTTCATATGAAACTACTTGATCATGGCATTATGGTAGTAATGGAAGAATTTTAAGGCATAATTAATGGTCTTAGTGATGTTTTTGGGTCAAAATAGCATCATTATATGGTCAAACACCATTTTGAAGGTAAATACATGCATAATTCTAAGTAAAACATCAATTGAAGGAGACACCTTAATATTTTATAAATAACCTAAAAGTATGTTAAGGTTTCAATCAAGTTTCAAATATACTCCTTCATACTATTCTCCAATCTCTTACATTTTACCTCATGTTATAGGTTGTTAGCATGTTTACATGGTTGGCTATGGCTACAACATCACAAGTCACCCTTTTCATGAATGATTTTGGTTATAAGGACCATATTAACACATGGTATGGGATTTGATACATAAATAACATAGAGTATATACTTGACACATACTCTACAAGGGGTGAAGTATAACCATCATAACACATGTTGACATACTACCTCACTTGAACCTATTACCTTGACTTGATGACTAGTGATCCCCTTTTGGACTACCCTAACACTTCAAGAGATATGAGAAGGATAACCACATGTGAACTTAGGTACTCATGGCATAGGTTAACTCATTTCTAAGTCTAATGGAAGAAAGGATTCAATAAGTACCATTATTGTGTTATATGATATTTCACACTATTATTCATATTCACTTTTTCCAATAGAGCTTTATTTTAGCATTCATACCTATAAGAGACAGTCTTGACTTAAAAATGAGATCAAACCATCTTATCATGCTTATCCAATAGAAATCAAGTTATCTATAACCTACCTATTACTCTAATGTTCTATATGATCTTAATTCTAATTGAAAGGACTTCTCCAGTCCATTTTTATATTCTCAACTACATTTTTGAATTTTCTTATACTTGCTCTTATGAATGCACCACTTGACTAAAGGCCTAGTAATATGAGTTACTTTAATAATATTCCTTAGGTAAAGAGTATAAACTGAGGGGAGGTTCTTAAATAATAATGGGATATTAAAAATTATTGTGTGGGGACTTATTAATGCATAATCATTCTTCATTATACCTCTCAATGATTTTAATACAGTCTACCATTGATGACAACCTACAATACCCTCTCCTCATGCAAGATTTTGCCTTATACTTCACTATTTTAGACTGTGTAACATTTAGATGTGACCTAAAGTAGTTTTTAGGAGGGGTGATAGGTATTATGAGTTTATTATATCTCTCTTGAGTTGAGAAGACACTCAAATAACCAAAATCTTTCTTATCATCTCTCATATAGACCTATAATTCACCATAAATATATGTTCTACTCTTTATGAGTGTCACACATGCCAAATGGGTACAAGGAAATGTTGTGAAATGGATACTATAGATATTCATGGCATCTTCTAATCATCAGTTTCATTAATTATTTCAATCATGTTTGGAAACTACTAGAAATTTAGCCTATGAGGAATGAAGAGGCATTTTCACTTATTAAATTTCTTTGTGATTGTTCATAAATGAGGAGCCATCAAATTAAGAACTATGGCCATGTATTTTAAGGGAACGAGGACCCATATCAACCCCTAAAAACTTTCCATCCAACTCTCTTTCCTCTCTACACACAAGGTGAAAAATGGTAACTATTTTGAGGTTACCAAAGACTTGATAATAGGTAAGGGAAGGTTTTTTATTTTTATGAAACTTGTAGCTCATCCAAATTCTTGGTTTGATTCTGAGGGAGATGGAGGAGGCCATAGAAGTTCCTAGAAGTTCAACTCACTTTGAAAACTTGTAATTAGCCTTTGAAAAACCCTTGTTCTACCCAAAAAAATTCCATATTTTCTTGGGGAACCTTGTTGAAGCAACACTAATGGTGTTCCCCATACCTATATGGGTGTATGAAATGTGACAAAAATAATCTCTAACCATTAACTTTCCATTAGTCATATTACTCCCTTTTTAATGTTATAAAATGATCAATAAAACACTTAAAATATGGTTTCTAACATTAGAGAATAATATTAATGCCTTTATGAAATTTGTATAGACTAATTAGGTTGGGTGACTTGCCATGTGTTAACTAACTCAACAAGACACTCTAGACCTTTAACACCTTTTGAATCAACTTGGCATATCATATCTTGACTAGACAAGCATGATGCCATATAGAACATTTACCTTAAAATTGTGAAAAATACCTTAATATATGTTAAACATGCCTTAAAAGGGATTTTCAATATTGATATTCAATATGAAGGATTGACTAATCAAATATTTTATGATAATCACCTAATGGTAGCCAAAATATGGCTAACATCTTTGTCCACCTCTTAGGGATGCTTGATTTCTAATAAGTATATTACACTAATTTTCTATTACATCCATTGGGATATGGAGTCACTTTCCCTCAAGATGGGATACAATACTACCTTGAACAAGATGAGAAACTAAGAAAACCTTCCCAACACACAACACATAAAAGATAACACATAGACAATAATAAAACACACCTATTAAAATAAAGCACTTATGGAAAACAAAGCATATGCAACCTACTACTCACAACTAACCATAACATATCTTTCTCCTCTAAGGTCAAATGGAAATCTATTAAGGTCATCATGCTCGCATGAACTTAGATTACCATATTGAAGTCTAGTAAATTGATGCCCATGGAATGAGAGTTTCCACCCTCATTATGAGATGTTGACATAATCATAGTCTTCTTAAATAAAATTCAAATATTCTTGCTTCATTCCCTTGTCCATGGGTTTAATATTTGAGTCAATAATAAATTCATGCTCATCCCAAACTTGGTTGATTGGCATAAACAATTCCATTCTTGCCTCATCAATAGGTTACTCCTAATTGTTGGCTTATAACTAAGATAAATAGCTAATAAGACATGACATTGTATTGGTATAGACCTGATAAACCTTAACCATTTGACAAACCTTTTCCTTCTCAAGAGCTAGTTTGTAAGACTAAATAAACTGACATGTTCTATGTAGCATGCTTATAGAATTATCTTTAATAGGTGAAGTTCCCTACTTTATGAGAGGCTAAGGCCAATAGAGTTTTGTCTCATATTTTAGGAGTGAACAAGTACCTAAATATATATCAAGAATTTTATAGCCTCCTTTTAAAAGATAAAATAAATCAAGTTCAAATGTAGTAGTCTCTTGGAGTGAAAAAATTGGATAGTTTCCACCTTCTTGCTTGTTGATTTGCTTTAGAAAATTACCTTTTTCAAGTTGGATCAAGCCATAACCTTATTGTAGAGGGTGTAACCTGCTCTTATAACTTAAAAAAAGTCCTCAAATTTAAATTCACCTCTTTATCATGTTCTTGGGATTAAAACCAATATTTATCCACCTTTAAAGGACCTTTAGGAGTCTATTCTTCTACCGCAATAACCTAGTCAACACCTTTTTCACATTTGGGAAACCATCTCTCTTTTCATCTTCAAAGAATGATATTCTTCCCTCTTTAACAAAATATTTTCCAATGATTATATCCTCTTAAATTTCAATTTGGGCACTCCCCTCATATCCTTCTTGAAGATCAATCACAACTATAACTTGATCTTCTTGATTTTCCTCCCATAGAACATGTTCTATTTTAAGGATGGACTAGTGACACTCATGAACAACATTTAAAATTTTGATATCCATGAGTTTATCATTATTATCTTTCCATTCACAAATAAATCCTAACCTTTCTATGTTTTGGCCTTCAACATTCTCAATAAAGACTTACTTCTTCACTTTAATGCTTTCTTGGATTGATATCCATGATGGGAAAGTTTTAGGTTATTAAGGGGGGATTGGTGGTCTTTAATAGGCATAAGTTACTCCTTAGCTTCAATTCCTTGATCTAGGTATGTTTCATAAATATTCCCCCATGACTCCACTAATTGGTTCCAAATTTTAACTTTGAACTTAGGAGCTTCCTCTAAAACATGTTCTACAACTTGAGGAATGCATAAAGGGTTTGGCAAGTTTACAAACTACCTTGGCTTGGCCTCAAATTTTTGATTTTGGATGAGCATGATGGAAGAATCTTGAAGGAAATATTAATATTAGGTAATAATGAATAAAATTTTCATAGGATCAAGCCCCTTTTGATGTCTTATTATAATTTGGTGCAAGTTAGGAGTATAATCAGGTTGATGTGTAGTAGGAGAATGTAATTGAAGTTGGAGAGATTTAGATTCTTATTTATCCCATCTTACTATCCTATCCTCCATACCTTGATACAAATTTATTATTTCTAGGATTTGATTAGTTATAAAACGTTGGTTTCCCTCATCAAAGTCTTCCCACTCCATCCTTGAAAAATTCAATGCATCCCTTAGCTTCTTCATGAGATGAGTTGGGAAATTTTGATCAAGATCTAACCTTTTATCAAACTTCCTTAATACTATTTTATTTTTTAAAATATTCATGATCAACTTGGAGTATTGATATTAGTGATGGTAATCCTCAAAATCTTTATATTGTTGATGAATAGCTTGGCATGGTTGATTAGCAAAAGAGGGAGAGTAGTACTCTTGATAGAAAGGCTGATTATATTGATAGTTATGATCATATAAAGGATAATTAGAATCATGATAAGGATGGTATGTATCAATATAAGATTGATATGACTCATTAATTTATGTTAAGATTTAATATACTACTAATATGACTCACTAACTTGAGTAAAATATAAATAAACCTCAACCCCAACCACATACAAGATAGAGAGAATACTTTATATAAATAATACTTGGACTATTATAACCAGATGAATGTGATCAAAGATTCCATTAGTGCTTATGTCCATTCCTCTAAAGGATGGTTCAATGAAGAGCAACATAAAAATACTTCAATTTATTGTCAATCTTGTCGCACTGAGTATGTCAAAATTATTATATATAAAATTTCCACACCTAATGAGCTTGTTAAATCCTCCTCACTTAAGTGATAGCATGGGAAAAATCCTAGGTTTTGGGTGACCTAAAAAATGGATTGAACCTCTATATAAGGCTATATCCCTTAATGTTATCACCTTAAAACTACATTACACCTATTTGTTTACATAGGGAAAGGGATAAGAGATAATTAAAATTAAAGTGTGAGGTGATGCACCAAATTTAACACCCTACACATTCTTACATTTCATTAAGAGCTTGAATTAAGACTAAACCTATTACACTTACTCAACATGAGCCTTTAATCACTAGTGTTTCAATATGGAGGTACAAATCAATATAATGGCTAAGAGGGGATGAACAAGAGGTCAACAAGAGATAGTAATGATGTAATATATAGACTTAACTAATTCATGACCATATAATACACTTCATATGACCTACTGAGATGAATACAACCTAAAAATAGGTGAGTAAATATGACAAATTCAAGAGAGATAGAAAACTACTACTAATATTCATCAACCATCACAAGTACACACTAGTTGAAACATTATGAAAGGATATAAATCATATTTTATTCATACCAAGGAAAGTAAAAGTGTTTAAATGAGTAGGAATTCACCATAACTAGGTCGAGGATACCTTACAAAGATATATAAGGTATAATTTATAAAAGAAAAATGGATGTTAGAGAGACTTATGCCAAGTGTTCCCTCATGAAAGAGTAGGATAAAATAAAGTCATCAAGTGGTCAGTTATGACATCATTTATCAACATGAGAATACTTTATATTATCTTCTTTTCATCAAAGATGAAATAGAGTAACTCTTGGTCTTTCTTGTATGACTTATCAACCTAATTATGTAACTACCTATTCTTACTTCTAAAAGAGTTACAAGTTTTGTCTTGACACTTAGCCTACTTGATCATACCTATTGAGATCTACCATATTATCTTTTATATAAACTTATTGATCATATTGACACTTTATTCATACCCTTTGAGATACATCTTGGTGGAACCAATCTCTTAGATTGTTATCTTCACATGGATCTAGTAGGGCTACCTGTAACTTTGTTTTGAAGGATTTGCACTCAATTTATGCTCATTAAACTCTTCATATGTCTTAAAACCCATGTTTGACATCTAATAACATGATTATATGAATATTAAGACCTATTTTTGGTGCTTACAATCCTACTTTACACCTATTATCTTATTATTATGTAGGTAGAAATATTTTCTTCAATGAGGCCTAAATTTTTGCTTCATAACCATGATGGATCACCATAATCACCTTATAAAAGACTTATAGAGATTAAAAAACATCTACATAGGCTTAGGTAACTTTTCAAAAGGATAAAATAGCTTCCATACATCTTTGTACTTAAAAACTCTATAAATTTAGGCCATTTTAGGCCCATTTCCTTACTAATTTATTCTCACACATACCACTAAGACCTTGTTCAGATTCCCATGGAACCTATAGAGGTCATTAAAGTCATTTCAAGAGGAAACCATTTCATTTTAGGTAATTTTAGGGGAAAACTCTTCTATTAAGTATTTGTGAGGGGTTTGATAGGGTTTTAGGCTTGTTTCCTTCTTAGGGATTGTTCATAAAGAATAGATCCCCTAGGTTAACTCTAAATACCACAATATTGGAGGATATAGACCTATCCAAAATCCTTAAATACCATTTAAAAGCATGCATATCTTCATTCACATTCCAATCAAAATAACATATTATCTTGAGCTCTTCTTAAAGCTCAAATAGAGTTTGGAGTGATCTTCTATCTTAATTATCATTTATGTATGTGGGGACCTTGATTAATTAAAAAATGTCCTAATTTTGAAGTATAAAACCCCCTTCACATCTTCCAATATCCATTTTCCACCATGAAATTTCTCAAACATTCTCCCACATGAAATAAATAGGATCTCAAGTGACAAGTCTAGGTTTTGTGAGATTGAGAGAGAGAGAGAGAGAGAGAGAGAGAGAGAGAGAGAGAGAGAGAGAGAGAGAGAGAGAGAGAGAGAGAGAGAGAGAGAGAGAGTTGGATGAAATGATTTTTGGGGTTATTAAGGGTGATCATGAAATTAAAATCCATGGAAATATTTCTCATTTTGATGGATCCTCCTTTATGAACAATTTCTAAGAAGTTTAGGCAATTAAAATGCTCCCTCATTCCTCACAGGCTTAATTTCTATTAGTTTCAAATCATTAGTGAAATAATTAATGAAATGGATGATTGGAGGAGGCTATGAATATCTCTATTATCCCTATAATAACTTTTCATAGTACCATCTAACATGTGTGACCCTTAGAAAGAGTATAACCTCTATTTATGGTGAGTTATAGGTATATATGAGAGATGACAAGCAAGGTCTTGGTTGTTTAAGTGCCTTCTCAACTAGAGAGAGTTACAAGAAACTCATAATACATCTCACCCATCCTTCCAACTACTTTAGGTCACATTTAAGTATCACATGGTCCATAATAATGAAGTAGAAGTTAAAAACTTGCAGGAGGAGAGGGTATTATAGATTGTCATCAATGGTAAACCATATTGAAATAATTGAGAGGTAGAATGAAATATGCTCATTCATTAGTAATTACCCATAAAATATTTTGTAATCTCTCATTATTTTTTAAGAACCTCTCCTTAGCTTGTAGTTTTCACCCAAGGAGTCTTCTTAAATAAAATCATAAAATTAGGCCTTCAATGAAGTGTACAATCATAAGAAAGTTTAATAAAATTTAAAATGTAGTTGAGAGTATAATAATTGATTGTAAAAGTCATTATAATTAAAATTGATCTCCTATATAAAATTAGAGTAACATGTATGTTATATATCACTTGAGTTATATTATATAAGCATGAAGAGATAGCTTGAGCCCATTTGTAAGTCAAGACTATCTCCTAAAAGTTTGAATGCTAAAATAAATCTCTAATTGATAAAATGAAAGTGAATTACAGTGTGAAAGGTGATACATAATAGTAAAGGTTCTATGAAAATAGGTAAGAGACCTAGGGCATGCTCTTAAGATATGAGTAATGGATATAATGTCAACCCATAGGTCTATAGACCTGTCAGTTATCATTTTTGAAAAAAAAGTGAAGAATGAGATGTGTGAAAACTTTTAAAGTAGGCCTCCAAGCATCCTATACATTCTAAATTTTCCCCAAAGAATGTTAATAAGGATCTATATTGTTGACAAGGATCAAACTTCATGTGTTCTCTCTCCACATGGTGTAGGCCTTTGTTTTAGACCTTGATAAGAGGGTGTCTCCACTATGGAAGGATTTTTTAAGAGTGATATAAGCATGTATTAAGGATATGAAGCCAATAATATAGTATTAAAACCCTATAAATAATCCTCATATCCTTTTAAGGCTCTTTACATTAATAGGACCACATGCAGTCTCATGGAACATTCCCCAAAAGGACTGTACACATCAAGTTGAATATTTATTGAGCTAAACAAGAAAATTTTGTATGAGATAAACAAGTAATTTTTGTATGTAAAAACTTTCAACACTCTCTAAAGGTCATCAAAGTGTTAATAATCTTGTTGAAGAGCCTAAATTCTCAATATGATAGTCATAAGCCAAATTGAATACCTATAAAACTACCTATACCAAAGCATGGAGGAGTTTTGGTTTGATTATGAGGCTAGGGGAGGATATGAGA
>JARHVA010011521.1:0-49764 GCA_037957365.1 Torreya grandis | reverse complement strand
AATCATGCTCTATATTTTCATAAGGCTTGTATTGGAAAATAAATGGTGAGGATTATTCAGAAATGGAAATTGTTTTTATAGAGGAAACTAAAAAATCATTCCCTAACATCATGTGTCAAGAGGAGGTTGATAAAAAATTTGAGGGATTGGAGTTTATGGTTGGATAGTTTGAATCAACTAAGGATGGAGTGGTAAAGGGAGTGTGGGATAAATTGGTAAGTGTTCTAGCTCCTCCAAAAAGTTTTTCCTTAACCATAATCTCTTCATGGAAAATGATTTTTTGAATAAAAAAAGATAGACTGAAAAATGTTGGTATTTTCTTTGCCTGTCTTAAGAAACAATATCTTCCTTCTTGAATTTTCTTGATAATTGGTTAAATTTTGTTTGGGGAAAGAAAATGGGAATATATGTGAGCTTTTGTATAATGTTATAGAAGGGTGTATTTTTGGTAAGATTTAAATATGTAGAGAAGATTTATTAGTAAAATGCTATGGAATGTGGGTCAATCTTTATTTAAAGTTGTTTCATGGGATTTGTGTATGGATTGTAAAGACCTTATTTTTAAGACTTCACCCAGATGGGTTGACATTGAAAATGTACCTCTATAATTGTGGAATTTTTTGCCTCAAGTGATCAAAACCCTTATATATGTCCCCAAGATTGAAGGTATGAAACACTCTTTGACCCACATTAATTCTATTGTTTTAATTATCTTAGCTTTGTTAGACTTATTTATTGAACCTCGTACTTTTAATCTTCATGGTTGTACCTATATTTAACCTATCAAAGGTCTAGCATGTCTCAATGCTTGTTCATTTGTAAAATAGACTCACTTAAGGAAATATTTCCCTCTCTTATTGAAACTTAGGCTAAGGCCTCAAAGCCTAGCCCTATACTTGACAATGATGAGTGCCTTGTATATACGAAGCATCCTAGGTTTGAGAAGTTACATCTTGATAATAATCCTCTCTATGATAGTGAACCTTGGAAGATAGAGCATCCCTTATTATAGATAGGGTAAAAAATAGATGAATGATCCACAAAATTGTGTTGATTATCATAGCCAAAAAGGTATTGGTTAATTCAAGTTGAATAATGACACTAGCTTGAAGCTAATTTTTATGCTGATTATTGAGGCATAGATTCCCCCACTGCATGAGAGGATCCATAAGTTAAGTTTTCCTAGTTATGTTCATCCTTGTTTTGGGGTTCATGATGAGCTCATGGTTTATGTCATTCCTTTCTCTAAAGGGAAACTAGCTAGAGATTTTAATGATAATATTATGGATTTTATTGAAAAAGGTCTATCCCTTGAAAATAGTACCACTTACCTTATGAATTATTTAATGGAGAAAATTGATCCTCTTGAGTCTCATCCATTGATTACTTCTCTCCCTTATATCTTAGATTTAAAGGATAGGGAGGCAAACTCGGTGACCAGTTATGGCCCAAACTCTTGATAAAATTGGAAAGATAAAGGGTTAGGAAAGAGGTTGAAAACATAAGTCTCTACCTTAGTCTCAAATAACTCCCATTTGGTGAATGAGTTTTAAAAAATAAAAATAACCTACTCAAGTACTAGGTTATGTCTCTAGTAAAAATTGAATAAATAAAATCAAGTTCTAGAGTGTTTAAATAGACTCTATCAAAGTAAAGGGCGGGGGGGGGGGGGGGAATAAGTCCCCTTTGGTTGATAAGAAGGTATAGTTTTTTATGAATGTTTTAAGATAGAATGGTAGTGTTTTAGAAACCCCTGATAGGAATCCTATTGCTAGATAGTTTAGAAACACCATACATTATCTAGACTTCTTACTACTCTAATAAGTTAAATCTACTAGGTTCATACTCCTCAACTCTCATTTTTATTTGACCCAACTTTGTTCACTTCTCTAATCACTAGAGAGGCAAAAGAGGTGCATCTATTTTGATTAATCTAGTTTGAAGGACTATATTGTTGAGTATGGAGTCTCCACCTATAAACATGTTATTTGGGTGAATCTCTTAATAAACAACCATTTTTTTGGTATCTATAACATTTATGCCCCCAATTACTATAATCAAAGAGTGGGCATGTGGAAATGGTTGGTCTCTAACCTTAAAGATATACCCTAGATATTTGGGGATGAATTCAATATGATAAGGAAATGGAGGATAAGCAGGGAGATAACCCTCACTCATGTAAAGGAAATGAAATATTTTTATAGTCCAAATTCAAAATAATTCATAAGGTTGTATATTCCCTTAATAAAGGTAGGAATTTGAGTAAAGGTATTTGGTTCACATGGTGTAATAACCAGACTAGCTCCAAAAGGATGTTTTATAGATTAAATGTATTTTATGTCAAGATTATTTTGATATTCCTCAATGTCTTGATGCTAATTTGGTTAAGGTGATTCTGAGTACTATCTCTGATCACTCCTCTATTGAAATATGTGTTTCCATTAAGGATGAGAGGTTAAGTGATAAGACAAGTTTAAAGGGTCTTTATAAATTTAATGTCTCCCATATTAAAGATAGGGTATAAATGGATGGCATCTACTCTACCTAGAATGTTGGTAAATGTACCTATATCTATTATTTTAATATAGATAAGTGGAATAGTTCTATGGATATGTCTAAAAACATTTCTAGATCCTATGATTAGTTTAAAGATAAGAGGAAGAGGAAATTTTATAGAGAGGCTCAAGAGAAGTTAATTTGAGCAGAGATTGATCTTTAAAATGAACCTATAAACCCTTATTTTCTATTGTAAATTTATTCTTGTTGTCACTTATATTTTTACCCTTTGAGGACATGTATCATCTCTCCTCATCCAAGTGTCACAATTGAAACACCTCTAGCATATGGGTAGCCTAAGAATGAAGTGAATCTATAGATATGTATAGCTCCCTTGATGTACCAATTTTAGATCACTAATAAACCTATGATAGCAAGTAAGAGGGAAATAAAATTGAAAGTAAACTATCCTAAAGGTAGTGATACATTAAATTAATTGATAACTACCAACCAGTTTCATGTCACACATGAGACCAAGAGACTAACTAGGCATACATTTCTCTAATTTGAATCTTCTCACATTAGTATTTCATTATGAGGTTGTGATGAATGTTTAGGATATGAGGAATATAAAAGAGGCCTAAAATTTAACTATAAAATATAATAACTCATTCAACCTTGACACTTCATAGAACACTATACATGACCTATAAGAAAAAGCTTTCAAGTTGTAAATAGGTGAGAGAATGAGACAACAATGCTAAGGAAACAAAAATCATCACTAAGAAAGATAAATAATTCAAGTTAACACACTATTAATATTCATATAAGAAGTAAAATTATTAGTCTTTATTGATCCATGGTATGCAAATGAGTAGGGCTTTTCCTTACTCAAATTGAGCATCCTTATAATAGCCAAAATGGCTAGTTCTTATAGAACTTGAAAGAGAAAAGAAAAGGAAGAAGTCCAAAGGTCACAAGAATAGGTTTTAAGATGAGATAATGAGTTACATGTGCATGATAATATAATGTGAAACTGATCATGCAAAGTTTTAAACGACAAGTGGCACCCTAAGTCATGAAATTCTTGAAATGTGGCATGAAATATCTTCTATTGGTCCAAAAAATTGCCTTCATCATTCACCTCTATTGGAATGTCCAAAAACTTAATAGGGATAAATCTCATGATTTTATTAAGAGAGATGGGTTTTATACATATTTTTCCATGCATTGGATTCATTTCTAATCACCTATATTCTTTTGAAAGTGAGCCATCATTACTTGTAGTCAAAGAAACTCTTTTGTCAGCCACCCCTCACACTTGGCCTCAAATTTGGATTCAATTTTCCATTAAAATATGTAAAAGGGGGTTAATGACATTTTTTAAGGCCATACATGGACTTAGAGGCATTAGTCACACTTTAAAAGTAGTTTGCACTTGAAGTTTTCACCCTTTTCACTATCATGTTCACTATGCCAATTTTGATTAGCTGAGATGAGAGCTCTTATTAAGGTACATAGGATATTTTATGAATCATTAAATGAAAATATTGAGTTATAATTAGTCTCTATATTCCTCCAAAATTTTATTTTATCTCTTGAAACCTCTTATAACCTTCACAATGTACAAAACTATCAAAAATACCCTATTTTGTACTCCATCCATGTAATTCCATACAATCCAAAAGTATGGGGAATATCCTTGAATATTCATCTAAAAATTCCATCCAATTTCATGGTCATTCTGGTTCATTTGGATAACTCACCATCTTCATTTCCTTCATCGAGTCATTTCCAAGGGTTTGCAAGGTTTTTGAGTCATTTCTACCCTTAAGGATTGTTCATGAATATTTGGTGTTAGAAACACAAAAAAAATCAAATAGAGAAAATTTAAATACTATTTTAAAATTCCCAAAACTCCTTATATATCCATGCACAACCTCAGAGAAGATGTGAGCATTCAAAGTTAGCCGATTGAGCTTGATTCCTCCTTTAAATAGGCCTAATGTTGTCTTGGAGCCAAATATGTCCTTCTTCATGACTTACCTAAATTAAACAAGCTTGGTAAAATATGAAATGACCTTATATACATGTATTAGTACAATTTAATTCTCTCCTATAGTTATAATTTAATATGACATTTCATTAGGATTCTAGGCCTAACCATGCCTAACAAGCCTATTTGCATACTTGACGGTTTAGAGCACAATATTGAGTTTCATCCTTATGTGAGATTTTTTTTATGTTTTAATGGGTGTGTTTCAACTCCACACACATATTTTCAAGGTTTGATCATCTCTTATCCCATCCCCTTATCTCATTCTCTCAAAATTATAGGGTTTGTACACAAAGGGAAATATTGGTCTAATATTTTCAAGAAATAAGCACCTGTAGGTGAATATGGAACAAAAAATTTACATATCAACCTATTTTAATGAAATATATATCATTAATTTTATTTCAAACCATCCAAAAAAATTCAAACATGAAGTTATGGTCTAATACTACCAACTTGGGTGAAGAGTCCCTTTATAGCTCAAGGCTTATATGTTTCACTACTTAAATTTAGTGGTTAAAGGTGCATCTTTAGGCCTTCTTAGTAATAAAACCAAAATACTAAAATAAATTATTCCTTTTTCAATTTTAAACCTTATGATAGGTAAATAGGATTAAATCATTTGCAGTAATCAAAACTCAACATGGCATTGTCATAAGACATCTCTAAAAGGGCTAGGTGCTTTATTTTGTGCTTTTAGGGATTTGATCCCTAAATGCAATCATTGGATATTTTAATGGTTTCTCACCCCTATTAATAATATTTAATGTTTTTATCATGAATTTTAAGGCACTAAAATCCCTTTCCACTATTATGGAATCCTCCAAGTATGTTGTACTTCTCTATGACCATGTCCCCAAACTCTGAGTATAGTCACTTTCATGTGTAGGTAGTGAGTATGATAATGGAAAATGTGTATAAATTTGACCTTAAATGGGATTTATGTATATCTAAAAATATCCAAATTTACTCTTAACACTTTAAAATATCTAAAACAAGTGTCAATACTTCCTTTTCAACATGATTGCTCCTCATGATATACCTATATGTGTATGTTAATGGTAGGAAACTATGTGAAAGTGTTAAAAAGGTTACCCTCATTACAATATACACATTATTTTATGGATTATAATTTATCACTCATGTGATAAGGATTTTTAAATCACCATATAAATTTCTTTCACTCTCTCATGAATGTGCTCGAGCTTTAACACAACTCATTCAGATGATTGTGTATGATAGTCATAAAGTAATTGATTGTATAGTATGTCTCTTATTTGTCACTCCATGTTTATTATTTTGATACTAAGTTTGAATGGAAAAGGGACTAGGAGGATATTATGAACATGAATATAAACCTATCACCATCTTTTTATGTCATTACCAAGACATTGGAAATGGTGGAAACATGTTTGCAACATAGAATAGTGTCTTCTTTTGCAACACGAGATAATTGGCTTATTAAAACACTTTGAGACATAAAATAAATCATTAAAAACTTTATATTAAGGATTAAACATCCTATATAATCAATATCACCAATTGCATTATATGGACTTGTCTAAATTAGAGTAAAACCAATAGGGTTCATAGATTGGCAAACAAATTGGATAGGCCAACTTCTTAAGAATGGTTCATAAAGCACAGGTCACCATTATTATAAAACCAAACATAAAATTGAATTTTATTGAGTTTAAAATACACCCACATGAGTAATTTACTTGAAACCTCCCCTGCTGGCCATATTAAGCACAAACTTATTAATTGGTTCTATGTGCATGGTGGAGCAATAAGAGATTAGAATTGTTTTTGACATTTTATTGCACTTTAAAATCATTTAAAACATGAAATTGAGTCTAAGGAAGTTGAAGAGTCACCTCAAAACCTTCTCCCATATGTCATACTCTCTCATGGGTCGTACAAGTGCCAAACTCTTCCCTTTTTCAAATAAAATTGTTCTTTCTTAAAAAGAACCTACCACTTTGTAGTTATAAATAGTTTATTAATGCATAATAGGACATGTGTAACATGACATAAATTTTTGACACCTTCACTTTACCAAAATAGGTTGTACAAGTCATTAAATGCTTTTTTATGACCTTTAAATGGCTCAAAAAGACATAAGGATTAAAATGACTGAGACCAAGGCTAATATGACATGAAATGACATAAAAATATTTATATTACACCCTATGACATAATAATAGACCCTTGAAAACATCTAAAGATTAAGTTTTTACCAATATTAGTCTTAATTTGACTTGTAGGGTCAAATTTGGTCAACAAAATAATGACTCATAAGGGTAATATGCCTGCTATACTAAAGATCAATAGCTTTATCCTATCCATGGGCTTAGGGAGTCATATGAAGTTTGAAACAAAATAGGAAGACTTGACACTTGATAACAAGGCTTTGACTAAGACAAGACAACTAATTACCTCAACCACACAAAACACAGGACACACACAAAGAAAAGTAAACACACTAACAAGACACATAAATGTGATCAAATCACTTAGGGAAAATAAAAAACAAACAACTATGCACAAATAGAAATTAAGCATAATTTATTTAAAGGATAAAAAGGAAATTTCATTGAATCTTATTCTTCATGAGATCAATCATAGTGCCAAGTATGTTGCTTCTTAGATTAGATGTTTGGTAGATCAGACCTATTCTTTGGCACTTCATTTGATTTTCTCTCAAGTAGATCATCCTTAAATAGGCCTCCAATGTAAATTTATTCCTCTTGAATTTTTACACATACCTCATATTTTTGCCCACTATTCATCTTATTATAAACTTGTATCTTCTTGGTAGGCATGGTTTCAAGAGGAGTAGTTTCTTGTTCTTTGGAAAATTGAGGCCAATAGAAGCTTGTTCTATCCTTTAAAAGATGATGTGTCTCTCCAAAATAGTTGAGAGTATGATAACCCATTTTTATTATTTAAAAAATATCATCATTTGATGCATATTCCTCTTGAAAGGATATATTTAAAAAGTTGCTTCTTCTTTGCATACCCACTTGAGTTTCAAGGCCGCCTTCTCCATTTTTGACTAGATCATAGCCTCCTTAAAGAGAAGTATAATCTGATATAAATATTGAAAACAAGTTATCCCAAGTCTTATTATTGTGAATTAATAATTTGACTCAAGAGAGGATGGTTAGTATTATGTTAGTCCCAAAATGAAAACAAAATGAAATAAACACACTAGCATAACATGTCTAGGCCTAGTTACTAGAGAGAGCTTAGTTAACAAAACAAAATGGAAACACAACTAAAACATGAAAGAAATTTTCTTTCACCTTACTTGAATTCTCTAAAATTATTGTTTTAGTGTCTTACTCAGCTTTATGTTCATGAAGTCTGCATCAATGGAAGCTTGGCTACCTCCATCTCTCCTTGACACCTTGTTTAGCTTTGGCTTGGCTTGGATTGACTCAATATTTGGAAATTATAAAACTAATTTTCATGAGGATTTGGAATTAATTTATTATTATAATTTTGGCATATGATATCTTAGAATTATGGCTTTGAGGCCTTCTATTTATAGATTTTCAAAAATGGCTAGAATCAACCTGAATCATCCATCTCAAGATGGTGATGTGTGGCTAAGGATTAATCCAATTTTTTAATTAAAATTCATAAATAATATCATCAATATTTAGGATATATGGGTATTAACTAGGCATGGAGGGTCTTAATGAGGCATGGAAGGCATGAATCCTGATATTTATGGAATTTATGACCTAAGGATGTCTTCCCAAGAAATGAGGTCACCTGATGATGTAGATATTCAATATAAATTTCCAAAAATAAATTATTCAAAAAGATCCATGTAATTCTTAATTAGGCTCATTATTTGGTTTAATTATCTCTTAATCATGATTAAGCACTTTGATGCAAACCCTGGCAATTTGTGCACAAACTAACCAAATTGGTCAGAATGTCTTGTTATTGGCCTAAAATTTGATTAGATTAGAATTAGAAGTCAATGTCAGATGCATTGGATCTATTATCCCATTTAGGATTTTTTCAACACCAAATAACAAATGCATGTGTCTTAAGCAATAAATTTTATAGAAAAGAGCAATCTAGAGCACCCAGGTGTAAAACTAACATTTTAATTCAAAATGATCCAATTAAAGTTATCTGGCCCATAAATTGAATTTCCCTATTTAATGATACCCTAACAAAAATTGGAACTTGAATATATCAATTTCAAATATTTTAATGCATTTTAGTGTTTTTAGGTCAAATTGTGCATTTTGGTGGAAATTGGTCAAAAGCTTGGTTGGAAGTCATTGGTGGCTAGATTTAGGTGTCTATAGTTTTCCCCTATTTGGGAAGGCATTGCAAGATATAGGCATAGTAATATCTTCTCAAATATTGAAAAGGTCTTGTATGCCTACAACTTTAATGATGACAAACTAACTACATGATTCCCCCTCGAGGGAATGGTTATCATAAGGAAAGGTTAGCAAACGGTCCCTCAAAATTAAAAAAAAGTGAAATGAGGGACCAAAGAAAGGAAAATGATGGGGTGAAAACATAATGATATTGAAAAATTATTCAAAATAACTAAGAATGTAAGTGGGATGGTGTAAAATGGTTTTCCCAAAGGTTGTTATAAGCATTATACCTTGATAGTGGTAACGTGGTATGATAACACAATGATTTGCCCAAAGGTGGTTATAATCATTGAGAAAATGGAGCTGCCCCTAGTTAAGATAGACAAAAAAATAAAAACATGCCCCTATTTGGGTAAAAATAAAGTAAAGTTGATAAGAACATTGTAGACACCGAAATCGTGTCTACCCCTTGGTCCTTTTTCCCCCTCTTGGTCCCCTTCGTCCACTTAACCACTCCTAACCCATGTTTTATTGATTTGAAATAAATATCCTATTTTAAATTAATAAAATCCATTTTTCCTCTCTCCCTTGCCACCTCACCACCCTTGGATACCCTTCTTGGATTCCTTCATTCCCCACATGGCTAATATTAATGCTTGGACTCCCATTCTAACTTCTCCCCTTTAACCTCTCGCATCCATTTAGCCACCTTCGACCATTTATTCCTCGGACTCACTGACTCGGCAGTTGGGAAAATGGATGAAAGGCTATTTTTAGCCTTTTTCCTGCCTTCCAGCCGCCGACGTCAGTCAACTGTCAACTGACGTCAGAGATATTGCCAACATCGGCATCTTTCATAATGGTTTTCTACATCTATTATCCCCCTTGGCCTCTCTCTCGCATCATACTCTTGAATCGATCAATCTGTCAATCTTTTACTCCTCTCTCTTCCGCTGCTAACTCTTTGGTTGCAGGTACACATCAAGCAACACTCTCCAGGGACTCTGCATTAGCTTTCTACATCAACACCAGCTACAGGACCTTCACATTAGCAACACCAACAATAGGTACACCAATCTGCAACACTCCTTCTGCAAGCCACAGGTATGTATTTTGTTTGTACTTTCATTGTTTTTTCTAGTTATTTGCTTCTAAGTATTATGAACTAGATTCATCAGTCCCTATCCCCAGACCAAACCAGACCTAAATCCTCATTTCTCTACCTCTATCTTCTATCTGACCATACACTCTATCCATCACCCCTGCAACTCTACCCAACACCTCTGCACAGGCTATTAACCAAAACCAGACTCTCAGACCCAGACCCCAGATCATTCAACCAAGCCTAAAACTCTGTCTCAGACCTGTCCACAGACTAAAACCCTATCTAGAATTCATCCACATACTACTGCCCCAACCGATGCCGGTCACTTCCCCCACCGACGTCGGCAGATAACTGACGTCGGCATCATTGACAATCGACGCCGGTAGGACCACCGATGCCGGCGACTATGACTTGGCTGACAGCAACATTCAGGTAAGCATTTGCTTCCACTTTTCATTCTATCTTTATCATTTTTAGTCTTTTATTTTTTTGTCATTTATCAGACATCTTTTTATTAATCAGTGGGTTGACATCCCTCAAGCTTTTGATTTTTGGATCAAGCTTTCACTTGGCAGCCCACCATCTCCTTATCTAACGCCTTCATTGTCTTAGTCCCTTTCTTTTGTAGGTGTCATTCCTCCACAGCCAAAGAGGAGTTCTCACTTCGTCTGGATTACGGTGCGCACGACTATATCCAGGTACATACAAGCCTTGACCATTCTCTTAGTTTCTTAATTCCTTCTTTAAATGTGAAAGCAAAAATATAGCATAGAAACAAACATAATTATTTGCCCAAAGGTAGTTATAATCATTAAGAAATGTAGGTGGGATAGTGTATAATGATTTTCCCATAGGTGGTTATAATCATTGGACCTTGACTATGGAAAACATGATTGATTCGATAATTGATGATGGTAACTTAACATAGAGGGTAATGATGAATTGGGATAACCTTATAGTAGGGAGATGCTCATCCAAACTAAAAAAGGTGGAAATTATTTCATTGTTTAATTACATTATGTAGGATATGATTGGGATTGAATCAGGATGTTGGTGTTGAAGAGATATCGATGCCACCATTACTAAATAGACTTATTGAATCTAAGGTTTGTTGTATCATGTGTTGGTAGGCATCATGGTATAAAAACATGAAGATTTGGCCAAAATATACATGAGGACTGACTCCCATAATCCAATACTCAATGGAAAACAATGCACTAATGATAAAAACCATGATGACAATGTAAACATATGAATATGGATGGATTCAAGTGTAAGTGTGGGTAAGGAATTACCCAATAAATGCACATATATTGAATCAAGGTAATAGTGATGAAAGTAAACAAATAAGCACACAAATAAATAAGTAGAAATAAACAAGCAAATAACTTAATGTTTAAGCCACATAAACTTTCCCCTAGAAAATAGGTGATAACTTAGCAAACTAAAAGAATGGTAGAATAAAAGAAAAGGAAGGGGATGGCTAAGCCATATATATATATATGCTCTAGGCAAGTGGATGTTGCCTACATATTTCCATGGATGTAATATCAAATAAAAACTTCAAGTGAAACATAGTTCTCTTAGGAAATGGGAAAAAAATGATAACTGATGAAAACAAACAAATTGGATGTGATAGAAGAATAGGAATGGTCTTACAAAATGACAATTGCATGGGAGAAATTACAAAAAGGATGGGGAAACTAAGTGACAAGTGATTTAATTTTAAATGAATAAGGGTTCCCAGAATCCTTAAGGCAAAGAAATGGTCAATGTTTTTGTTTTTTTCTAATAGTTTTACAAATATTTTGGAATTTTTAGAGTATCTCAACATGAACAAGAATGAAAAGACATTGAATGGTTTAAGCTCATAAAATGGAAAGAGTGTGGCTTAGGTTGCTCAAAAAATAGTGAGATTGTGGCTTAGGTTACTCATAAAATGGTAAGATCATGGCTTAGGTTGCTCACAAAACGATGAAAGCATCACTGGAAAGGGTGACTAAGCTAACCTCAACAAGTATCAAGCACTACCTACATAGTTCTAGAGTAGGACCTCAAGTCACTATAGTTCTACCTTATAGTGGAGGAATCTGACTAGTGTAGTAGTCAATTTAAACAAAACATGCACAATTGGGATAAAGGCATATTACAACATATGAAATTGAAAGTTGGTATGTCAAGGCTCACTAAACAAATTTTTACCCTAGTTTTCCCATAGGTGGTTATAAATAGGATACGACAACATAAATTATTGTTACTATTTTATCTATAGGTAGTTATAATTAATACCAAGATTGGTGATAAGAAAGGAACAACAATCAAAGGATGCAACAACCGAAACTTCTATCATACTACTTCAAAATAGTATCTCTATCTAATCTGCATGAAATACCTATTAAAATTGATCAGATTCATTGGTGCTAAAAATGTGTAACTAATGGTGAAACCAAGGTCAAATAGGATAGGTAGATAGGATTCAAAACATGCTTGGTCAATAGAATGGAGTGGTTAAATAGATAAGTAATAGACTAAGATGAATGATAAGAATGATATTCATACAAAGAAGAGTAGTGATAAAATGGCATAACTAAAATGGTCCTTGTAGATAATACACCATAGTGCTCAAGCATAGTACCATTTGAGGTGAATAATATTTATCAGCTTTGAAAATTCATCTCCATGTCATGTGGTGAGCTTTTATGCTCTTAATCCATAATCTACAGTAATGATTAAAGGCCCTATCTAATTTGGTTTGAATTTACCTTTATACTTCTTCTCGACCATGGTATTCTTTTGGTTTTCTTTAAGAACAAGATCACCAAGTTCAAATGTTCTATACTTGACACACTGATTGCAGTGGCATTTGAGTCAGTTTTGATATGCCTAAATATTATTGAGTGTAACTATGTATTTTTCAGCAAGTAGGTCTAGCTCTTGTAGGCAAGCTACTTGATAGTCATGATGATTTAGGACATGCTTAAAAGATATATATAGTGAAGGCAACTCAACCTCAACGGGAAGGATGGATTTGACACCATAAAAAAGTGAATATGGAGTATATCTTATAGGTGTATGATGATTGGTATGGTATGCCCAAAGGGTATGGAATATATAAAGTTTCAAGTTATGACTGATAACATTGACAATCTTTTTGAGAATGTTAACAATGTTTTTGTTTGATGCTTTGGTCTGGCCATTACCTTGAGGGTAATATGCCCTAAAAAAATGTTATGTGATGTTGTATTTGGAACATATCTTGTTGACATAATTATTATTTAATTATCCTCCATTATTAGATATAATGTCAAATGAGATATCGTAGTGGTAGATGAGATGGTTAAAAATGAACTTGGAAATCTACTTTCTAGTCACATGAGGGGTATAGCTTCGACCCACTTAGTGAAATATTTGATGGTGGTAAGGACATGTTTATGGCCATCAGATGAAGTGGGGTTGATCTTCCTAATGAGGTCAAGGCCTCATGTATCAAATGGCCATGGTGTCAACATTGGTTACAGAGTCTTGGGTAAGGCATAAATCAGATTGGCATGTTGTTGACATTTTTCATACTTTCTTACATATGTAGCTACATCTACATCTATTGTGGGATAATAATAACTAGTACATAAGAGACTTTTGGATAGGACTACCTAATAGAGTGAGATCTACATACACTTCATGAACTTTCCATAATACTAGTGTCAATTATTTTGAAGTTAAACAATGAAGCAAAGTTTCGTCAAAACTATAGTAGTAAAGGGTTGATCCAAGTAGAGTATAATGAGTGGTTTGGTGGATAAAGGCTTTAGTTTGTTTTTAGGATAGGTTAGGTGGTATAAATTGGTCATGAAGGTAATTATAAAGGCCTAAATACCAGATAGAATTAGGACCAATAATATCACAAATCATTGCCATAATTGAAGGTTCATGAGCTAGTGCAAACAAATTATCGATGAGGAATTAATACTCTCTAGATTTATCTATTTATTGAATTGGAGAGATGATAGTATTTATGGCATCTATAGTTATATTACTATCCCTTGGTATATGCTCAAATTGAATATCTACAATTTGTTGTTTTAAAGTGTCGACCATAGCTTTGTAAGGAACTAGCTTATCATCTTTAGTCTAGAAATGGTCTATGACTTGATTGATGATTAACTAAGAATCACCATAAACCTAGAGATGAGATATGTTCTATTTTACTACCTATAAAATTCTTGTAACAAATGTTTCATACTCAACCATGTTGTTTATACATAGAAAACTAGTTCTGAAAGACTTGGGAATTATATCCCCTTGTCATGCAATAAATAGGAACCCTACCTTTGATCCACGTGCCATGAATGATCTAGAGAAATATAGCTTCTAGTGCTAATATTCAAGAGGTATTTCAATGATGATCATTATGGATTCATTAGGAAATTGGAATGTGAGTGGATTTATGTCTTCAAGGGGTGCTTCAACAAGTTGATCTATAATAATTTTCCCCTTAATGGCTTTTTGATTGACATATTCAATGTCAAAATCACTAATAATCATGATCCAATTAGCCATTCTACCTTGTAAATCTATTTTAGATAGTAGATAATTTAGCAAATCTGCTTTTGAAATGACCATGGTCTTATGGATCAACATGTAGTGTCATAATTTTTGAACTATGAAGACCATGTCTAGATAAACTTTTTCAATAGGCTTATAGTTGTGTTCATACATGACCAATGCATGAATTAAGTAGTATACTACATGATCCTTTTCATTATCATCATGTTGAGATATAAGTGCCCCCAAGTCAATATCTATAGCTGATAGGTACAAGAAAAATGGTTTTCCTAGTATAGGGGTAACAAAATAGGTAGATTTGCTAGTAATCTTTTAGCTACTAAAAATTTGTTTGGTAGTGATTATCCT
Source organism: Torreya grandis (assembly GCA_037957365.1). Lineage (NCBI taxonomy): Eukaryota > Viridiplantae > Streptophyta > Pinopsida > Cupressales > Taxaceae > Torreya > Torreya grandis. Next base: position 34,841 of record JARHVA010011521.1, on the reverse strand, counting down.
AGTGACATAAAACTCCCTTATTTAGAAGATGTGTAAATGGATGACACTTGTTTTCTAATTGAGATATGAAGCATCAAATTGAATGGATCTTACCCTACAAATTATGGAGTTGCTTCAAATTAGTTGGTGGTGGCATCTTTGTTATATTTTAGACTTTGGTTGGATCAACTTCAATGTTCCTATGAGACAAAATGAAGATGAGTAATTTTCCTGATGCTACTTAAAACACATATTTATTTGGATTTAGTTAGAATTTATACTCACGTATTCTTTCAAATATTCTACATAGCACTACTAGATGGTTAGCCCTAGTTTTTGATTTACCTAGTATGTCATTGATGTATTCTTCAATAATATCATTCATCATATCATGGAATATGATGGTCATGGTTATTTTATATGTAGTTTCAGAATTCTTAAGACCAAATGGCATTACTTGATAATATAATGTTTCCCATGGAGTGGTGAATGTTATCTTGTGTTGATCTTCTGGTGTTATTTTAATCTGGTTATATCTTGAAAAGTCCTCCATGAGTGAAAGCATCTCATATCCCATTGTGGAGTCAATGATCATGTCAATATTAGGCAATGGAAAGTCATCCTTAGGGAAAGCTTTGTTTATGTCTTGAAAATTAGTATAGATTTTGAGTCCTTCAAACTTTTTGCTAACAAGTATAATATTAGATATCCATTCTGAGTAGTCAATGAATATAATACATCCTACTTCTAAGAGTTTTTCCAACTCTTTATTTACTAATACATAAATGTGAGGATGCATCTTACATAACTTTTGCTTAACTTGTTTAGCACTAGGATTTATTACAAGGTGATTTAAAACCAAAGCGGGGTCCATACCTGTCATGTCAAAATAAGCCCATGCAAAGATATTTACAAATTCTCTCAATAGAGCTATAAAGACTGCATATTCCTCCCTGGTGAGGGACATGACTTATTTTATCCATTTTGGGTTTGATGGAGTCATAATGTTTACCTTTGTTGTATCTTTAACTAGAAGGGTCAAGCCATCTTCTAGGATAGTAGGAAAATATTTGAATTATTGGATGATATCAGGGTCCTTTGGTATGATTTTCTCTTCAACTTGTCTTAGGCATGATGAATCTGAGTCCCCTAATGGGAGATCTATCCATGTGACAAAAATAGTTAAAAATTCTTAAATAATTTGATCAAACACTTGTTCTTACTCAAAATTGAACTTAGATCCATAGGAAATTTCATCATCGATGGTCTCTTGGTCTAAATTCAAAAAAATAATGAACACCCCCATCTAATGGTGCCTGAAATAGGTTTTCAACACTAGACTGGTCTTTATCTTTACTTTTTCACTTCAGAACTTCAATGTTTTATTTATTTATTTTTGGCTAAGGGTGTTTACCTGCTCTCCAAAATAGGCTTTAGGATCCAATGTGATTGAGAATCTTGATTTATGATCTCCCAATGGAATGTTGTTTCTAAGGCCTAGAAAATCATAGAATGCCTCATCACTCTAAAACTCATCAATTGGTAAACTAGATTCTTTTTGGTCCCAATCTATCAGTTAGGGATAGTATAATGGCAATGGGCTATGATTAATGATTGGGCTAAGGGTACATATGGCATCATTATTGAACATGTCAGTTTCAATTAGCTCATCAAATATAAGGCTATGATCAGACTCTACTTCACTATCAACATCATCATCACTAGTTGTTGGTGATGGAACTTGAATAAAATATATGGGGTCACCTCTAGGTGGTTTAAATACAAGTTCATAGGGTCTTTTGTATTTAGTCATGAAGTTTGGCTCAATGTTTCCTTGTTGATTCATTTTGAGGCCTCTTCCTTTATAGTCTTGATTCTCCATGATCCTATTGGGAATAGTATACTTTGCACTTTTGTAACAATCAACTTGGTTGTCATTATATAACTATGATTTATCTCCCTCAAGAGGGTCTGGTTCTAGGCCAGATTCTAGTACAAACATGATAGGTCCTTTGTTTTTGCTCTTTTGTTACCAATGCATGTGTGGGGTAACTTTAGGTATTTTAAAGGTCTTTGGATTCTAAGGAAGACTAGAAATCTGAAAGGTATCATGTATTAAATATTATCTTGGACCATTATCTAAAATGGTGTAATGATTAGAAGCTTTAGGAGGTGGCATATCGGAAAGGGAATCCAAGGTATTAAGATCTATGTAATTATCCTCTAGAGAATCAATAAGTATGGCCTTTCCCTTATCCTACTTGAAACTTAGATTAATATCTTATTGGTAATTATAGCTTTGAAACTTAGCCTCGATATGCTTGCAGTGCTCATATGGGTGCAAATATCCTAGAATATTTACTTCCATCCCTGAATAGGAGAACTTGATACATTGGTGGAGCATTGATGGGACTACATGAATCTCATGTAACCAAGGCCTATATAGAAGCATATGATATGAAAAATCAAGATCAAGCACATAGAAAAGTGTATCATGGGTTAAAGGCCCAATGATAACCGGCAAGATAATGGTGCCTTTTGACTCTTTCTCCTAATTATCATAAGCTTTGATAGCTATCATTTCTAGCTAGAGATCTACCATTGTATACCCAAGAAGATTGATGAGCTTTAGAAATAATATGTTGAGGCATGATCCATTGTCTATAAGGACACATTTCACTTGATGCCACTTTATATAAACTTATATGTATAATAGATTATTATGGAGTGGGCCAAGGGAAGACATATCACGTTGGTTGGATGTGACTTGTTGGGCAGGAGCTAGGTGTCCAACCAAAGCTTGAAATTTATTATGGGATATGTCATTGGTAATAGTGGATTGGGTTAAGAAATAATTCATAGTTTTCTTATGGATTATCAACATTCATAGAAAATCTAAAATAGAGATCTAGGCTAGTGTCTTCTGTAATTATTCCACAATATCAAACTTCTTGTTTGGGTCAATTGTAAATGGCTTATTCTAAGGTTGAGTAACTAGTTAGATAATGGGCAAAGTGGTAGATAGATGTGGGCTTAGAATGGTAATCTTTGACCTTCAAGTTGTGATTTCATAGTCAAGATTAAGTATAGGACCATGGTTTCTAACAAATGATGGTAATGGTGTAGGACTAGATAGGATAAGTCTCAATTGTTAGTTTACTTGTATGTGGTCATAAGGAAAGTATGAATTATTGGTATAAGGTCTAAAAGTGAAAATCTTGGTTTGCTAGTTTGCCTATGTGTGGTTCTAGGTCAAAGATAGATTATCCATGTAATTTGGTTAAGTGACATTATTTAGCAATGGTCTAGGTTGATTGGTTCTTGGTCTAGGACTAATGGAGATGATATTAATACTACCCCCTACAATATGACCTACAAACCTATTGTAGTCATGTGTAACTACATGGTAGGTTTATTGGTTGTTACCATTCTAACCTTGGTTTTATCCATTGTTATAACATTTTTGGTATTATTGTTGATTCTACTAGTTTTGTTGGTTTGGCCTTTGATTTTGATACTATTGATTTTTTTATTGCGCTGGCTATTATTTTTATTGCCATTATTGTTGTTGTTGTTATTGGTTATGATATTAAAAAGGATTTTGATAGATGCCAAGATTTTGATTGAAGGTGGAATAACCACCATCTAATGTGATTTCCCCATTCTCTAACATATTCTAAATTAAATTATTGACTTGCATACATCTTCATAAATTGTGCCCATTGCCCTGATGATATTCATAGAATTCATTTTCATGGTACCAATCAAGATAAGGAATGCCTTGTGAATAATGCTTTGGTATAGGCCAACTAATCAAATTGGAAACAACAAGTTTACAAAACATAGATTCAATAGGCTCTCCAAGGTCAATAAAAACATAATGAGTAATTATTTTTCTCCTTGGAGGAAGGTTTTGCAATGGCAAAGGTTGTGGCATTTATTGTGTAGGTCTTGGTTGTTATGCTTGCGGTGTTGGTTAAAGAGGTTGTCAGGTAGGATTAAGATAAAAAGGTGGTGTAGATGATGTTTTCACCATTTATACATGATGTGACTTGGTTACTCCATTTTCCATAGCATTCATATTATGGTTAAACTGATTTGGTCTATCTTGGTTATTAACATGTGCTAGTTGTGATGCTTGTGCTTAGATTAGATGTTGGTTTTGTTTGCTTCCCTAATTGATACCTTAGTTCTAATTAGTTAAATTAAGTTTGATGACTCCTTTATTAATGAGTACTTTCTAAATAAATAAACCTTTGTCAATGATTTATTTAAAGGTATGTGCACACTATAATTCTAAATGATAGGCTATCTCACTCTGCAAGTTGTTAGTGAATACAATGGCTAATTGTTTTTTTGGTAAACTATGGGTGAATTATCTTGAAAGAGATATCCATTGCTCTAGATAACTCACAAAACTCTCACCTAATTTTTTTTTGTTTGCATCAAATCAACTAATGAAATCTCATGTTTGAGATTATAGGAAAAGTGTTGCACAAACTTATCTGAAAGATCATCAAAATTAGTTACTAAATTCCTAGGTAACTTTAAGAACCACTCTAAGGCTTGTCCATCTAATCTCCTTAAAAAACAACAACAAAAGGTATATATTTCTATATTCCACTGACTGGCATGTGAAAAAAAACTTAGTTAAATGGGCTTTGGGGTCATCTTTCTCCTTGTATTTATCAAACATTGGTGGCTCATATCCTAGAGGAAATGGAATCTATAAGTAATCCATATTAAAAGTATATGAACACACATCATCCAATTTCAACTTTTTAATCTATTTCCCCAATTAGATGATAGTGATTGCATCCTTCATTTATTGTAACTCTTGCTCCAAGAAACTTGTGAGAATATTGGCCTAGGTAGATGGTTAGGTAGTCACGAGTGGAACACTTAGACCAAGGTATGATGGGATTATTTGGTATACATTGGATTGGTTGGGAAATGAACCAAGAATATGCATACATGGATTAAGATCTATTTATTAAAATTATATGTTTGGTTATGCAATATTCTAGTTTGGGTTGGCAATGAAGGTTTGACTTAGAGGATTTTGAGGTTAGGATGGAGAGATGTAACCATACTATTCCTATTATGGTTTAAAATGGACATGTTGCCGACTAATTATACCTTGATGTTGAGTGGGAACTTATAAGATAAGACCCTAATTTTTAATAAGTGGCACATTTTGAACCAAAGGTAGTTATTGCCTAGTAGGTACTTCAGAAATATTGGGACCTCCTTGTTGTATGAATCCCTATTGGGAAGTTGATGCTTATTAGATATTTGGTACTTATCACTGACTAATAGTTATACATTATTGGTTAGACATCATTGGTTTTGAATTGGCACATTTTCTTGTGACTAAAAAGGTATGGTTGATACAACCTGATGAGGTGGAACATTAGCTTCCCCCTATTGAGGTGACAACATATTTAGCCTCTATAGTGTTAGTATACTATATTGTGCCTATTGTTATGGAATACCACCCATTACCTATTAAGGAGTAATATGATTCACCACATTTTTTTGTTTACGTATGACATTGGTTATTGGTTGGCTACCTGATCTTATTGGTTATGTGTTTGACAAAGAAATTGGTTAAGTATTGGAAGTAGCTAATTGAGGTTGGGGTGTAGAAGCTCCCATTCTTAGATTTTCAAATCTACTCATGGTATTAACTAAAGGCACATGTTTTTGACTAGTTATTTATGTATTAGTACCAATTTTATTTGGATTAGACATTACTTGCATATTATCCACTATATTTTGCTCATTATTATATGTAGAAGTAGAAGACACTTCTTCGATGGTTGGCATATGAAATAAGGTTTCAATTGAAGTATTCTAAAAAAATGGGTTTGCATCCTAATTGTCTTGACTGATTAACTCTATCAAAACTCCTGTTGAAAGAACTAAGTCAATAAAAGGTTTACTCACCATGGTCATCTAGTTGAAATCACATGCTAGATTTAGGTAGGTTTGATATGTTGCTTGCATTTGGTTAAAGTGGTCTTTCATGAGGTTATTTCATTTTTTAGGAATATTAGGGTCCTAATACATTATTTGGAATAAATCTAAAGGATTGCTAGAAGAAAAGTGTTGATTATATAATATGTTGTGAGGCATTCTTACTAGACTTGGTAAACTTTCATGGGGGAAGTCTACCAACCCTACCTTTATGGCTTTAACCAAAATATTTTCTTTGTTCTCCAATAGATGATGATCAAACAAATAACTATCATACATGAAAGGTGAATAAATAGAGTATAGTTATTAAGGAAAAGGTTCTTCAATAGTAGGTATCGTAACTAGGTATTGTGCAAATTATTCTTGGTCCTATTCTAAATATGGTGCCATATTAACTAAATCGTTAGCTAATGGATCTTGGTTTTTTTCCTTTATTTGATTATTATAAAAGGGATAAGAATCCATCTCATAATTACTATTATCTGCATAGGGGTCTTGCACAACCACATTACTAACCCCTAGATTGTACATAAGTCCACTATGAGTGTAAGAATACATGTTGGGATCCATAGTAAATGTTTTTACAATATAAAGGGAAGAGATTTATACAAAATTAAAAAATATAATGTCTAAAATATGATGTTAAAACTTGGTCTAGATTCATCAAAAGGATGGAGAGGTTTATGCGATGATTTGTGATAAAACAAGCTAACGTTAAGTATCTAATGTTACACATCTTATACAAAAGGATAAAGTAAATGGACCTAGAATAAAAATGCCAAAATCTAAGGTCAAATTGTTTCAAATTAGTCTAATCTAGGAAATATATAGTTGTTAGATATTTTGGCCAAATACGATGTCAAAAGCTAGGCTCAAATAAGGCATGTTCTAGGACTCTTGGTGAAATGGCCTCAAAAGCTAGACTTTAAAATAGATGAGATTTTAATCTAATGGATTTGAAAAAATTATAAAAAAAATTAGGCATTAAATCTTGGACATGAACTTGATCAAATAGATATAAGGTGTGAAACAAAAGGTACTTTAGAGATAGTTTCTTTTCTTACAAACAATGGTATAAAGCTTGGTTCTTTTTGGAAAATAGGCTAGACAAATGTGAACATCATAACTATGCTAGAAAAAGAATCAAAATGTATACTCAGATTGGCTTGAAAAATGTGTACAAACTTGAACTCTATGCAAAAAAGTCTATGAAACAATTCTTGGAATGTTTTAGACAACATAACAATGCTAAACTACTCAAAAGATGTGACAAAATGTTTGTTTCAAAAAATATTTAAGGCAAATATGGTTTCTCACATATTTAGTAGCATAATACTACCTTTCTTAACTTAAATGACATACATACATTCAAATTTTTAACAATATCTCTAATGCCAATTAGTATGTATTCAAATAATCTTGATGTAAATAGGATGGCAACACAAAATGTTTGGTGTATAAACTCAAAGTGAAATTATTTAGCACAAAAGGACTTCAATATATCAAGTGATGATAATGATTAGGAGTCTTAAATTACCTTCAACTCAAATTGAAAATTGAACCTAAGTTCCCTCAAGTTTAGTCCAAATGGCAAACCCACTTAACACATCAACCATATGAACTTATGAAGGTACAATTTCAAATTTAAGTTATAAATGAAGGACTTAAATAATGTTTGGTATAATTTTTGACTCAATTTTGCAGCATAACTATGCCAAAGTGGATGATATGACTCCAATTTCTAATAAACTTTAAACAAGGCAAATTGATGATTCACGTGGGCAGCATAACACCTCTTTATTCAAAGGAAAATGAGGATAATGTGTTTTTGTTTGTATCATTTGTTCACACCAAGTTTTTACTCCAAAAGAGTGTTTAATCTAGGATAAAACCAAGTAATTAACCATTCTTAGGTCCTAAACTGACAAGGTTGCTTGGCATTGCTAGAATCCATCAATTTACATCATTTGTGAGGCTTTTAGTGTTCATACAAAAAGTAAAATGCACATTATATAGTAAGGTTTTTACACCCCACTTATATCAAATGATATTACTATGACATGGACCTTTAGGTACACCTTACACCAATGACACTTCTGTGACAAGTGGGGATTTGTCTAAAATCTACAAGTTTTCAATCATTTTTAGGGGGATCAATTACACAATGACTTTCACATCATGATGCAAAATAAAATCATGTAATTACATGTATGTATCACCTATCTTGTTTCAAAATGGTCTCATACTTTTTACAACCACTACATCCATCGCTTTCTTAGTGTAGTGTGATGTCCAAAGTGCATATACATCCCGTGTGCAACTCTAACACTAGAAAATGGTTTAACTACTCAAACCTCTGATCCTAGTGGGACTGGATGAAGTCAATGCTAGGAGATGAAATCCTAGGTCAAATATTCCCTATATAACTTGTGGGATGTGATGAAATTCCCCTCATAAGCCAAAATGTAATGAAATAAAAGACATATGAGAAAAACTTTAGGTTCATGTTCAAGATCACCTAAAATATTTCAAGTTTTTGGGGAGTGTTTTAGATGACATTATTTTTATGCCTTAGACTAGGCATGTGTGCAATAAGGATGGTGTTTTTGATTCCAAAAATTCCGTAAAGGGGATGTATGGAAGAACATACATGTAATGTCCTCCTCTTTACCAATCAAATTTTATTTAAACAATTATTGAAGATAAAATTTGACAAGTGCGTTCAATTTTAAGCCCAAATTAAATATTAGGTGGTGTTATTTTGACCCCTTAGTCTTAAGTTGTAACTTTTAAAACAAAATTTGTCAAAATATTTACCTAAGCATCTAAATTATATGTTAAGCACCAAAAACAAGGTTCCTAATCCATTTTAAACTTGTAAAAAAAGGTCTAAAAATCATGTTTTAAAAAATGTCAAGCTTAATCTTGTAATGAAAAAGTTAGAGTGTCTTTTAGCTTTGAACCTAACTTAAAAATGAGTGACTCAACTTCTCAAAATGAGCTCTATATTTTAAAATTACAATTACACAATCAATCTCGTTTCCCTACAAAATCATAATTATAGACAATAATATCACAGTTATGGGTTAGATCACATAGAAAAGCACAATATTGTTGTTTACCTATGAAATCATCGCATGGATTATTAATATCATTGTTACTAGACAAAAAACAAAAAATCATTGTTTTGATGACAAAATCACTGCATGGGTGAAAAATATCATTACTATCAAACAAAATCGCTACTTACCAGTCAAAAAACACAAAAACACAAAATCATTGTTTATATGACAAAATCACTGTTATGTGAAATCGTTATCTAAAATGATGAAATTGCTACCTAATAGAACAAAATATCTACCTAAAATAATGATATCACTACCCAAAATGATGATATCATTATTTTGGATGATGATATCACTGGTAAAGTCTACAAAATTGTTGTTTCAAAAAAAAAAATTGTTCACACAAAATCACTACTATATGAGCCATGATATTGTAATAGAGATCAAAAATGAGTTTTACAAGAACAAAAATGTTGCAAGAAAAATGGAAAATTAAATTAAATTTTCACTGCTTTTGGCCCTCTTACTCCAAGATCCTACATGAAAAGAATTAGTGAGTTGTTTGAAAGAGATTTGTGAATAAATTTGTGGAGTTAGCGTCTCACCAAGCATGTCATTATGTGAACTAGGAATTTGACTCAAGAGAAGAAGGTTAGTATTGTGTTAGTCTAAAAATGAAAACAAAATGAAATAAACACACTAGCATAACATCTCTAGGCCTAGTTACTAGGAAGAACTTAGTTAACAAAATAAAATGGAAACACAACTAAAACATGAAAGAAATCTTCTTTCACCTTCTTTGAATGCTTGAAAATGCTTTTTATAGTGGCTTTCATGGATTTGTGCTCATGAATTCTGCATCAATGGAAGCTTGACTACCTCCATCTCTTCTTGACACCTTGTTTGGATTTGGATTGGCTTGGCTTATCTCAATATTTGGCCATTATAACACTAATTTTCATGATTATTTGGAATTAATTCAACATTATAACTTTGGCATATTAGAGATTAGAATTATGGCTTTGAGGCCTTTTATTTATAGATTTTCAAAAATGGATAGAATCAACCTAAACCATCCATCTCAAGATGGATATATGTGGCTAAGGATTAATTTAATTTTGTAATTAAAATTCATAAATAGGCTCATCAATATTTGGGATAAAGGGGCATTAACTAGGCATGGAGGGTCTTAATGAGGCATGGGAGGCATGAATCTTGATATTTGTGGAATTTATGGCCTAGGGATGTCTTTCCAAGAAATGAGGTCACTTGATGCAGATATTCAATATTCATTTCCAAAAAGAAATTATTCAATAAGTTTCATGGAATTTTTAATTAGGCTCATGATTTGGTTTAATTAGCTCTTAACCATGATTAAGCACTTTGATGCAAAACTTGGAAATCTATGCATAAATTAATCAAATTGGTTATAATGAATTTTTATTTTATCCATAAACTCTACACAAATTTAAGTGCACAAAGAAGTTTACCTTGGATCCTTTCATCAAATCACTCAATTTACTAAAAACACTCAAGAAAACAAAATTGAATTTGAATTTTTATCATATTTTATCTTATTATGCATTTAATAGTGATTAATAAACATGATTAATCAAAATTCATAAAAATAATGCACAAATAGAATCAACTCATGATAAACACGTGATAATAGAGTTCAACAATGCCTACATCTCTAGGTTTGCTTAAAATACGAATTGATCCATTTCCATGAAAAGTGAGTACATGGTCAACCCTCATGATTATCTAATGTATCTTATAAGACTACATATAATTTGGTACTAGACCTTTGTAAATTCCTATAATCCACGGATGGACCTTCCACTTTCCTATCGTCAATGCAACCTCGCATTCTTGTGGATTTTCACCAAAAATTCTTAAAAATAGAATTTAAAATGGCTTTAATAAAACCAACATAGGACTTTCAACATATCATTGAATTCATCTTAGAGTCTAGGACGTTTCCCTAGTTTACATGAAGAAGTAAAAATCTCTCTAAGTCCTTAAAAACTTGGGATTTATGTAAACTGGTCTATATGCACCCTCTACACAGTTTAGTCCCTGTTGTGTTTAAATACAACTTTGCCAAATTTATATAATGTTTAGTATTACAAGTGAAGTGGTAGGTTATTTATCCTTTTAACCAAAAGGATAAATTTTTGAAACTCCTTTCTCTCAAAATCTACTAATTCTTTGTTTAAATAGGAATTCGCTCGATTTGGTTTTAACCATCCATGGATGGCAGAGCAGTAAGGGGCTAGAATTGGAGCATGATGGTTGGGGGTTTGATTCTCCCCAGCCAATTTTTGTTTAAGATGGACTAAATGACTTTTAAAATCCTAAATTTTGTATTTTTAGACAAGTTCAATCTTTTAAAATCTTGAGCCTCCATCATTTTAATTATTGACATGCCCTTTTGGTGGGCTAAGGCACTAAGCTTAGTCAGTTGGTTGCTTGACGACTCAATCTAATCTTGGCTATACATGGGCTAATATTATCATTAAAATGGGTTTTTTAGATGCTTGGAATGTGTAAAATTGGTTCGTAGAACCTTTGATGCCACTCTTATCCCATTGTTCTCTATGTCGGTCATTTGATTGAGTCCGTCATGGTGGACACTACTTGTGTAAAAATATGACTTGATCATTGGATTCAAGGTATGTTTCAACCAATTTAGGTTAAGTTGGGTCACCAAAAATTGGTCTTGTTAACCCCAAATTGGTTTATAGCTTGGCTATGGTCTTGATTTGGTGATTTAGCTCAATTATAGGCACTTTTAATATATCTCAAGCTGGCATTGGAGTATGATAAATAATTAGGTGATAGTATAGTCACTATGTGACTAAAATTCAACCATTGAGTAATATAGTGGTGGGAAGACATGTGGTGGATTAATGACCCACCATGTGGACCACTCTCAATTCAACACTTGTCAAGGTCCAATTTGATGCTCAATAGCTCTATCAATGGTAGGGTCCCCCTCTATGACAAAAGTAGACTCCACTAGCTACGGTCCTATAGCTAGCCTTTTACACCAATCAAAGACAAAGAATAGAAACCAATTATTTTTATGCACAAACTTATTTCCATGTGTCATAATATTATTGGTCTACTTGATGTGCTAGGATTATGCCACATCACCCTATGTCACCTTTTTCCCTATTTGATCTGGAGACTTCAATGCATGATATCTTGCACATATGGGAACAAAATTGATCCATTCAAATTGTGATAGAAAGCTCTCAATGAGCTCTATATTGTGTCAATGATCAATATAAAATTTGACAACTTCAATTTTAGATTGAATTTGGATCCTCTTAGATCAATCCTCCCTATTAAGAGGGATTTTATTCCACCAAAAGTTGGTACCTAATTTGATCCTCTAAAATTCCAATCATTTTTGAAGAATTCTGATGGGTCTTTATCAATCTACTCAGGTTCCACAACTACACCTACATCACTTGGAATAAATGATTAATCATATCTTATAAAAATTATCTATTATTTTATGGCCATTAATAACCTCTATACAAAACTAGGATTTAGAATGTAATGACTTCCTCTGCTGCACAGATTCACAAGAGCCTCTACATAGATAAGTCTAGTGATCTCCTCTGCTAACACTAAATGGTATTCTACAACATATCAAGTACATAACCCAAATCATAGAATAGAGATAATAGTGGCAAAATATGATTCATAACTCAAAACTATAAAAGGCCTAAAACAAGGCATGAGTTATACTGAATCTTACAACTACCAATAAGGTTACAATATATCAAACTATCTACCCACTATCACATCATGTAAGTAGTGAACTGCCAAACATTGAAACAATCATCAATGCAACTTCTAGACAAGTTTGTCAATGTAAACAAAATATAGTACTTTTTGTGACATTGTCGCAATACATTCCCCTAATGAGTCTTATCAATGCATTCAATCACACACATGCCATAAATAGATGCATTCTAAAATAGTAGTTATTTTGAAACAATTACTGTAGGAAAGCTGAATCCTACCCAATAACTTGTACAACTATGTCAAATCTTCCAAGTTGATTAATGAGTTAAATTAATTAAAAATTAAATAGGAAACTCATAAAACTAACACTGGAGATTCCAAAAATAGAGCTTTCTAAACATAAGTGTGAGAATTAAAAACTTTTCATGATGAACCTATCTCAAAGTGTTCGCACTATAGTAGCTCTAAAATGCATATATCAAAGCATGGGTAAATGTCCTTTGTCAACATACAACAAGGATTCCAAAATTAATTTACAGCATAAATGCATTATCAATCCACTAATCATGACATCATTAAATTAAGAAAGTGTTTACTAATCTTCTTTATCAAATTATACTATTTAGGGTGTTTAATTTCTTTAGTGGATTCATTGACATCTGGATGGCTTGATTGAACAAAAACTTGATTAATTACCTTATCAATAGGTTTATAAACCATCTTATTCTTACCATTACCAATATGGTGGGATGGCTATAGTTTCCAACACTTCTCAACCTGATGTCCACTCATGTGATAATGAGTGCAAACATCCCTCTTCTTAGGTGTTGTCACCTATTTGCCATTTTTTGCTTTACCAGTATGAGAATGGTCTTTAGCACCTGCAAGCTATTTTATTAAAGCTTGTCTTTTTTAATAATATGTGGCACAATGGTTATTTAATCCACAAAACATACAAGGAAAAGAATGCAACATCTTCTGAATATCAAAACCAAATTTCTTAAATGGTAGAAGTGGATCACAAGTTTTAGAATTTACATTCGTATGGGTGGATTTTCTAGTGTAATATTAAGGAGGTAGAGTCTCAATACCTCTTTTACCTAATTTATTACACCGCCCATAATTCCTTCACAAGGAGGAATTATGCTCTTCTAGTGGCCTCAGATCTTGGCTCTTATAGGCTTATCTTCTTTTAGAAATGGAAGAAATCTCTCCAACATCCACTTTCTCACTAGCATAACCCAATCCTATATGGTGATATCTATGTTATACCTATATTGGGTTAGCAATACCTTGGCCATTCTTTCCAAGGCCCATTCCATCAAATCCCATTTTTAATAATAATTTAGATCTAATGCCCTTAGTGTGTTTTTTAAAACTACCAAAAGCAACATCTAAAACATCTAAAACTAAAGGGAAAATAGTACTACATGATGAACAACTTAAAATGTAATCAATTGTCATAGTACCTACATTTGTAGTAAAAGGACTATATTTCTACAATATGCATCTGTGCTAAGAGCTCATCCTTGGTTTGTAACTCAAATTTCAAGAAATTAATCTCCTCATCCAATGAGTACAAATGAGCTATTAGGAAATCATTCTCTTCTTGGATCTATTGGTTAATCACTTCAAGCTCTCTCTTTTCAAAGCTTTGCCCATGGCTTCCTGTTCCTTGTAAACAACCTAATTCCATAAACTACACACTGAAAATAGAATATTAACAAGGCCAAAAGTCTATAATAATATTGGAAACCAAACTGATATCAAATCCACATAATCAAAAGCTAACCTAGCACACTAACTACTCTGATACCAAACTTGATCCATAAACTCTACACAGATTTTAATGCATAAATAAGTTTACCTTGGATCCTTTTATCAAATCACTCAATTTCCCAAAAGCACTCAAGAAAATGAAATTGAATTTTACCTTTTATCATATTTTATCTAATTATGATTTCAATAGTGATTAATAAACATGATTAATCAAAATGTAGAAGAATAATGCACAAATAGAATCAACTCATGACAAACACGTGATAATAGAGTTCTACAATGCATATGTCTCCAAGTTTTGTTAAAATATGAACTGATCCATTTCCATGAAAAGTGAGTACATGGATAACCCTCATGATTGTCTAATGGATCCTTTAAGACTATATATAACTCAATAATAGACCTTCATAAAGGCATAGTATCCACGAATAGACCTTACACCTTCTTGTCATCAATGTAATCTCAAATTCCTATGAATTTTTGCCAAAAAGTTTCAAAAATAGACTTAAAAAATAGATTTGATAAAATTAATAAAGGAATTTAAATATATAATTGAATTCATATTGGAGTATAGGATATTTCCCTAGTTTACATTGAGAACTGAAAATCTCTTCAAGTCCTTAACAACTTGGTTTAATGTAAACTGGTCTATATGTACCCTCTACACAATTTGTTCCATATTATGTTTAATACAACTTTTCCCAGATTATATAATGTTCAGGCTCATAGGTGTAGTAGTAGGTTATTTATTCTTTTAACTAAAATGATAAGGGTTCAAAACCCCTTTCTCCCAAAATCTAGTAAGTCCTTGTTTAAATAGGAATTCCCTCAATTTGGTTTCAACCATCCATGGATGGTGGAATGGTAAGAGGCTAAAATTGGATCATGATGGTTAGGAGTTTGATTCTATCCAACCAATTTTTTTTGAACATTGATTAAATGACTTTTAAAATCTCACATTTGGGATGTTGAAACAAATTCAAGCTTTTAAAATCTCGAGTCTCCACCATTTTAATTACCGACATGCCCTTTTGGTGGGCTAAGGCACTAAGCTTAGTCAATTGGTTGTTTGATGACTTGATCCAATCTTGGATATACATAGGTTAATCTTGGAATTAACATGGGTTATTTAGATGTTTGGAACATTAAAAGTTGGTTGGTATAACCTTTGATTCCACTCTTGGCTCATCATTTTACATGTCTATCATTTGATTGAGTCCATTCTTTATCTATGAAAAAATGTGACTTGATCATTGGATTTAGGGTGCATTTCAACCCATCTGGGTTAAGTTAGGTCACCCTAACTCAGCCTTAGTCACCCCAACTTAGTTTATAGCTTGGCTGTAGGCTCAAGTTGGTGACTTAGCTCAATTATGGGCAATTTCAATATATCTTGAGCTGGCATTAGAGTATGATAAATAATTAGGTGATAATATAGTCACTAGGTGACTAAAATTAAACCATTGGTTAATATAGTGGTGGTGATCCATGTGGTGGTTTGAGACCAACCATTTGGACCACTCTCAATTCAACACTTATCAACATCTAATTAGATGCTCCATAGCTCTATCATTGGTAGGGTCCCCCTCTATGACAAAAGTAGATTCCACTAGTTACGGTCCCCATATACATCCTTTTACACTAGTCAAATATGAATCATAGAAACCAATTGTTTTTCCTACACAAACTCATTACCACGTGTCACAACATGATTGGTCTACTTAACATGCTAGTATTATGCCACATCACCCTATGTCACCTTTTGCCCTATTTGATTGAGAGACTTCAACGTGTGATATCTTGTATGTATGGGATTGAAATTGACCCATTCAAATTGTGTTAAAAATATCTTGATGAGCTCTATATTATGTAAATGATCAATCTACAATTTGACAACTTTTTTTTTGAAGTGAATGTGGATCCTAATAGATCATTATTGGCCTAACATTTGATTGGATTGGAATTGGAAGTCAATATTAGATGAATTGGATCCATTATCCCATTTAGGATGTTTTCAACACCAAATAATAAAGGTGCATGTCTTGTGTAATAAATTTGATAGAAAAGAGTAATCCAGAGTACCTAGGTATAAAATTAGAATTTTGAATTGAAATGATCTAATTAAAGTTAGTTGGCCCATAAATTGTATTACCCCATTAAATGATACCCTGGAAAAAATTGACACTTGAATATATCAATTTCAAAGCTTTTAATGCATTTTAGTGTTGTTAAGCCAAATTGTGCATTTTGGTGGAAATTGGTCAAAATCCTAGTTGGAGCTCATTGGTGGCTAGATTTAGGTGTCTAAAATTATAAACTTTTTCTTGTCCATCTATGATATATTGGATAGTGACGGAAGAACCAATGATGAATTTCTCTTCTTTGACACAAGGAAGAAATTCTTCAATATCAACACAATCAGAAGATTTAACACAAGAAATCACCTCTTCTTTAGAATTTAGAATATCTTTAAGGCTCTCAAGTTGTATCTCAACTATTATAACCTAAATTTGTTCCTTAAGGACTAAAATATCCTTAATTTCTTTCTCCTTCTTGGTGATACTAATGCTAGGCATTTTGTAATCAGGTGACCTAGCCCAACGAGGTTATCAAGGAGCTATGTTTTCTTCAAGCAAGAGTTATGAATCCTTATCAACAAAATGTTCCTCTTAGGTACCCACACCATATCTCCATCAAGGCAAATGATGATAGGGTGAGGACAATATGAACTAATTCATGGAGGTAGAACATAAAACTCAACATCAGATTGAGAATGAATTATAGGGGATCATTTTAGGAGTTCTTGAGGAAGGGTAGGAAAAATTTGGGATAAATTATCTTGGTTTTATTCATTCCTTTTGACAATAACTTCATTTAAATATGATTTGTCTTAAGCACTCTCTTTAGGAAGGTTAGATGGGGTGTGTTTAGGTATATGATATTATTTTGGCTCTAAACCTTTCGTCACACCTTGACTTAACAGTCTCATTCTCAACTCTAAATCTTAAATTTTTTTAGATAGGTTTTCTTGGAAAATTCTATTTTTAAGTTGATAGGCACATTAATGAGGATAAGGAGTATAAGAGGGCTGATATGGAAAATAAGAGGTCTCTTGAGGAAGAGTGGTAAGGGCTTGTATATGATTAGGATCTTTCTCAACTTCACACTTTCTATCTAGGATTTTATCCCCTTTCTTTTCCCATGATTCCAATACTTTATTCCAACTGAGGATGTTAGGATTAGGATTCTCTTCTTGAGGTAGTGATTTAATTTGAGGAGTGGATGAAGTGTTTAAGAAACTTGAGATTTCATATCTAGAAGTCTCTTCTTGAGGTGGGGATGTAATGAGAGAGGGAAATAAGGGATTAGATTCCACTTAATTTGATGCTAAGATGGATTAATTAATATACTTATTGGATAAATCAATCTACCTATCAAGGTTTTCTTCAAAAACAAAATTTGTCTTTCCAACTCTTTTTTCTAGCTAATTGGGAAAAAGGTGACTTTGATGATCTTGATTGGATTCATGAGTAAGGGTCAAGTAGAATGGATATAAATATTGGGGAGGTGGATATGAGGGGTGATATATTTAGTGAGGATGTTCCTCATGAATTCTTATCTTATCTTATAAGCATGAAACCAAGCCCATATATATCATCTCACTTGTGAGCCTTTGCAAATTTGCTCTCTCAATAGGTGTCCACTCTCTTTTAACTAGATCCAATGCATATCTCACATTATGGATTAGATGAGTAAGAACATCTTGACCATTTCCCCTTTATATCTCAAGATCTATCATGTACCTCTCATATCCCAAGAGAGTTTACTTGAAAATTGAAATGAAATGATTTGAGAAGCGACTAGGTTGACTAGGAAGAGCAAGATATTGAGCAAGTTGGCTATGGGATGGATACAATTCATGACAAGGCTGATAAGGGTTATATTAGAGCTAGTAACGATCATGAAAAGGATGATACTAATCATACAAAGGTTGATAGGGAATGCCATAAGCTTGAGATATCACATCAACTTGTGTAAAATAATACTCAACACCAAAACCAACCATGGAACTTCATTAAGAATCAAGAATGCAAATAAAAATTACCAAAAATCTTCAAAAATAAAATTTGGGCTACTTGACCAACTGATGTAACTTTAGAGTCACCATTGATTCTTCGTTAGATGCCTCCAAAAGCTGATGTGTTTAAAGAAAACACAAAAAATATTTCAACTTCTTGGATAATGAGTCCCATTAGGCATGCCAAAACCTATGTCACTTATATTTTCACCCTTTGAGGAGATGTATCATCTCTCCTCATCCAAGTGGCACAATTGAAACACCTCTAGGCTATGGGTAGCCTAAGAATGAGAAAAATATTTAGATAGGATTATCTCCCTTGATTTACCACTTTTATATCAGTACTACACCTATGATTGTAAGGAAAAGGGAGAGAAAATTGAAAGTAAACTATCCTAAAGGTAGTGATACACCAAATTAATTGATAACTACTAACCAGTTGCATGTCACACATGAGACCATGAGACTAACTAGGCATACACTTCTCTAATCTGAATCTTCTCACATAACTATTTCATTATGAGGTTATGATGAATGTTTAGGCTATAAGGATTAGACAAGAGGCCTAGAATGGCACTATTGAATAGTATAACTCACTCAACCTTGATAATTTATATAATAATTCACATGACCTATAATAAAAATCTTTCAAGCTACAAATAGGTGAGAGAATGAGACAATAATGTTAAGTAAATAATAATCATCACTAATCAAGATCAATCATTCAAGTGAACAAACTATGAACAATCATATAAGAGGTAAAATTAGTAGTATTTATTCATCCGTGGTATGAAAATGAGTAGGGGTTCACCATAATTAGGTGGAAGATCCTTATAATAGCCAAAATGGCTAGTTCTTATAAAACTTGAGAGATAGAAAAGAAGAAAGAATTCCAAAGGTTACAAGAATAGGTGTCAAGTTGAGAAAAGGAGTTACATGTGCATGAAAAAAGAATGTGAAATTTATTATGCAAAGTTATAAGAGACAAGTGGCACCCCAAGTCATGAAACTCTTGAAATGTGGCATGAAATCTCTTTTGTTGGTCTATTAAACTACCTTCATCATTCACCTTTATTGAAATGTCACAAAACTGACTAGGGACACATACCATGATTGGAGTAAGAGGGAGGGGTTGTAGACATGATTTTCCATGCATTGGATGAATTCTTAATCACCTGTATTCTTCAAAAATTGAACCATCATTGATTGTATTCAAAGAAACTCTTTTTCAGTCACCCCTCACACTTGGCCTCAAAATTAGATTTAATTTTCCATGTAAATCCACTTTTAAGGTGTTATTGATTCCTATAAATCCATGTATTGCCTTTAAACATGCCATTCAACCCCTTTTATATATTTTCATTGAAAATTGAAGCCAATTTTGAGGCTAAGTGTGAGGGATGATTAAAAAAAAGTTTTATGACTATAGGCAGTGATAGTTCACTTTTACAAGAATCCAAGTGATTAATAATGTAGCCAATGAATGTAAAATCATGTATACAACCCCTCCCTCTAATTCCAATCATGATATCTATCCATAGTAAATTTTGAGCTATTCCAATAGTGGTAAATGATGAAGGTAGTTTCTTAGAGAAATAGAAGAGATTTCATGCCACATTTCAAGAGTTTCATGACTTGGGGTGCCACTTGTCTCTTCTAAATTTGCATGATCAGTTTAAAATTATCTTCTCATACACATGTAATTCCTTTTCTCATTTTGACACCTATTCTTGTGACCTTTGGATTTCTTTCTTTTCTTCTCTCTCTCAAGTTGTATAAGAACTAGCCATTTTTTCTATTTTAAGGATGCTCCACCTAAGTATGGTGAATCCCTATTCATTTCCATACCATGGATCAATAAATAATAATAATTTTAAATATTATATGATTTTTAATAGTGTGTTCACTTGAATGATTTATCTTTTTTAGTGATGACTATTATTTCTTTAGCATTATTGTCTCATTTTCTCACCTATTTGCATCTTGAAAGATTTTTCTTGCAAGTCATGTGATGTTTTCTATGAAGTTTCAAGGTTGAGTGACTTAGTCTATTTAATAGTGTCATTATAGACCTCTTGTATAGTCCTCCTATTCTAAACATTCATCACAACCTTAGAATGAAATACTGATGTGAGAAGATTAGATTAGAGAAGTGTATGCCTAGTTAGTCTCTTGGTATCATGTGTGACATGCAGCTAGTTGGTATTTATCAATTAATTTGGTGTATCACCACATTTAGGATAGTTTAATTTTATTTTCCCCTCCCTTTTCATTGAAATAATAGGTGTAGTAGTGATATAAAGGTGGTACCTCAAAGGAGCTATCCCTATCTATAGATTCACCTCATTCTTTGGCTACCCACAACCTAAAGGTGTTTCAATTATGCCACTTGGATGAGGAGAGCTAAAAAATAGCCTCAAAGGGTGAAAATATAAATGAAAACACTTCCCTTAAACATAAAATTAGACAACACCAGATTTTAATATCTAAGGGTGGTTAGATTCACTTTAGATTGAATTGGATGAATTAGGTTCTTGAAAGGCAAACATCAAAGGCAAAAAATCCCTACAATAAACTTTAGGGGAATGGTCTCAGATGGTCCTACTCTAATTTAAAAGGCATTATTTTAATTTCATTATTCCCTCTCTCAATCTGATGGGTCAAATGACTAGATTATTAGGAATAGAGAGTTGTGTGCCAAAATAATTCTTAGGAAACTCTCCCCTACTTAGGCTTCCTTATTAGGTAGTTCCATTTCTATTGATGAAGTTATAATAACCATTTAATCTTTGAAATATGATAATTCCCATGGTATTGGTCGATTTCTAGTTGATATTTTTAAATCCAATAAATATTGGATTACATCTGAGTGTTTGAATGTCTATCTAGAAGCCACTAAGGCTGGGTCTCTTGGGCCTGATATTAATATAGGTGTCTTTAAACTCATTCCTAAGGAAGGAGACTAGTCCCTTGTTAAAAATTGAATACCAATTACCCTAATTAATGTATCTTATAAAATTTTGACTATAATTATGGTAGACAAAATATCTTCATTGCTTTCCTGTATTATATCAAAGACTCAGACTAGGTTTGTGGTAGGCTAATATATTTTGGATAATCTAATTTCTATCTAGGAAGGGATGTACTAGGATAAATAATCTTGTCATAATGTTGGCATGATTCTCTTGGACTTTGAAAAATCTTATGATAGAATAGAATGTCCATTCATTGAATGTATTCTATAGGCCTTTAGTTTTCAAGACTACTTCTATAGAATGATTAATGCTATTTTTAAATATGCCTCTAAAATTGTGGAGGGTAATGGGAAACTTACTGAGATAATGTACTTTCATAGGTTTATTAGATATGACTACGCTCTTGCTCCTTCCTTCTTTGTCATTATTGTTGATGCCCTTGATTACCTTTTTCATTATGGAGAGATTGGCCCTCCAATTATGGGTATCAATCTCTCCAATAATTTTACACTTATTTATGTCCTCTTTACTGATGACACCTCTCTCTTTGCTAATATTTACCATGAAAAACTCCTCTAATTTTAATTAAGGATCAATATATATTTCCAAGCCTTAGTTTTTAAGGTTTCCATTTACAAGTATTTTATGATGGGGTGGTCTAATGAAGCTCCTAATGGTATTTTTGAGTTTAGTTGGGAATGGAAAGATCCTAATAATATTTTTATATATTCGGGTATACCATTTACTTTCAACCCTTTAATCAAATATGGGTTGTATGTCAAAATTAATAAGAAGATTGGTAAATGGAAAAGTCATGTTTTATCTCTCCTAAGAAGAATCCAGGCTTGCCAAAAGGTATTGTCCTCCTATAATATATACTATGACTTTTGTTGGATGTTTAATAAGTACCAAGTAAATTTATTAAACAAAATTTTAAGATACTTCCTTTGGTCTAATGGTAAAGGTAAAAATAAAAGACATGATATAGCTTGGAGGTTCTGTTATAGGCCTCAATGCATTGTTAGGCTTCGTATAAAAGATTTTAGAATTAAATGCATCACTCTGGATACAAAGTGGATCTTTTTATCATTTTATGTTAATGAATCTTGAAAATTTATCATTAGACATAACATTCTGAGAGGTTTCCCTAAAGGAAGGCTAGGGTAGACTAGGTTACATATGGTAGATCTTATTCTTGGCCCTTTCTCGATCAAAATTGTTGATTCTCTTATTTTTAGGTAAATTTTTAAATCTTGGGATTTTTTCAAGCATTTAGTCATTGTAAATCATGTTTTTAGTTGGTTTGGGTCTTGTTATCATGGGTAAAAATCTATATGGTAGAAATTATCACTCAATGGTTGGCCCCTTACTCTCACCAAGGGTTGTTCTACCTTAAAATGGTTCTAAAAAGGTCTATAGAGTTTAAAATATCTCTTCTAATTTGAGGTATGGACTTCTTTGGATCTAATCAGGTTCATATATCATATACCCTTGTCTCAAACGACTTTCTCTATGGTTTTTGTTGACCACATTTGACTTCTTGGTCAAATTTAGGCACCCCTAGGAATTGTTTTTGGTTTCAAAAATGTTAATGGGTCTTAATATGTTGTCATAGGAAGTATAATTTTTATATAATGTCATTTGAGGTCACATTAGCTTTATTCTTAGTCACATTAGCCAATTTGTCCATTAGGGGTCATTTCATGTCATTAGTGAATTTGGCACATTTATCAAGGTGATTAGGTGTCTCAATTTCATGAAAAACATCCAATATGTCATTTTATATGTCTAAAATTTCATTTACATAAGATAATTTTAGGCTCCCTAATTGAAATTATAGAAATCAACTTAAAAAGAGGGAAAATGGCACTTGTATAGATTATTGGGAAGTGTGCCATGTGGGTAAGATTTTGGGGAGTCCATAAAACCTTATATAAGTGATATCCATTATTATTTTTCTCTATAAACTCCATTTTAATCCAAAAATATTATACATGTTTTTTCTCTTCTTAGCAGACTAAAATGACCTTCAGGTATTTTCTCAGTATGGGAAGCACATGTAGTTTTAGAAAAAAATATTTTTTGAAGTTTTTTTAAACTCTAATAAATTAATTTTAATATATTTATTATTAATATTGGTTAATTTTTATATATGAAAAATCACTAACAAGTTGATTGTGCAAATTTGATAGTTGTTTGGTGAACCCTAATGGTTTTGCTCTATTTCTACCAAATTTATATGAAACAATTATTGGTGTTGGCTCCATAAGATGTATAATTATTTATAATATGGTATAAATTCTTGGTTTCATGATTCATGATTTTTATATGATCAAAATTGGTCTATCATGCAAGGAGGTGTCATCATGTGTAGTTTCAGCTAGAGTGTTTTGATTTGTTGAGTGTATCTCTCCTATAAGTGATTTTTTCCAACTAGGAAAGAGTGTTCCATAATTACCTAGGTCATATCACTACTTAATTCCATGTTTTTATCTCACCATGGAATTCTTTGGGTAGTTTACAAGCTTGTTTTTCTTCATTTGCAAACTTCATGTTTAGTTTCAGTTGAAATCCACACATAAGATTATTTTCCCTATGTATGAAATGGTAGTAGAGGTGTTTTGGATATTTCAAGACTATATAGGTTGAGTTATGTTTCCTTTTCATGTTAAAGAGGGTATAAACTTGACCATGTGTTCATGTTCTAAGCCATCTCAGTCATGAAATGTCTTTGGCTGCTAATTTCCATGTATAGGTAGATGATTTTTATGATTGAACAGGGTGATTGATGTAGTTTTCAAAGTGTTTTTGAGTGATAACTTTCATTTTAAGATTTAAAAATACTTCTGGAATTTTAAGAGGATTTTAGCCAACATACTCTTTCTCAAATCAACCTTTTCTACCTACACAATCTAAAATGCCATCTACAGGCTCCTAATGATGTCATACTAACATATGAAGAGGTGAATAACATGGAAACTAGTTCAAAAATTTTATGGATGAAGGATGAATTTTTTTTTTTAAGGTTAAAATAATTATTTTGAGTCCTTTCTTGTTCTCTTTTTCACATATTCTTAAGCAAACTACTTGCTTAGTCATATGTTCACCTACATGAAGGCTTAAATAGGGGATTAAGAGGTTCAAAAGAGTGCCAAAGCATGTGATGAGACCCCATTTAGAGACCTTTCACATTGAGGAAACCATTATAAGATTATATGAGTTGCTATAAGGGCCTAAAAGCTATGAGAATCCTTCCTAAGAATTAAGACTGTGTTTTAGGCTTACTCTCCCTAAAACATTAAACATAGGTTTTCAAAAATATTGGAAATGACATATATCACAATAAAAAGACCTTCCAATTCTCCTAATTATTTTTATTTTTAACTTATAACATGGAAAAAACATTTTAAAGTTTGACAAGGTGAGAATCAGTAGAGAAGGGTGATTTTAAACCTCAAAGTAACTCTCAAACACACTAGAGATAGTCAATAATATTTACAAGAATGTGAACCAAAAGACCTTTCATCACCAAAATGTTTCATTTTCAAAATTTGATTCATGATTGAGTAGATTTTATGATGGATAAATTAATTTTGAAGTCTCAATAGATCACCAGAAGAGAAGTTGGATGTTTTGAGACCTCCTCATACTCATACCCTATCCATACATAGGGCAAAATGCTTACCTACAACTAGGTAGATAAACAGTAAACTTGGGAGGTCTTGATGGTGTTTTGAATGGAATTTAAAGGCATGAAATAAGTCCAACACATATTTTGTAAACTGAAGGAGTTTTAAAATAATTTTTTGAGATCATGACCAAGTGGATGAGCAAATGACACCTACAACAGACCCACAGAAAAGAGGCTCAGTCCAAAGCAACAGTCACATAGAATTAAGGTGTCTT
The DNA here is from genome assembly GCA_037957365.1 of Torreya grandis. Lineage (NCBI taxonomy): Eukaryota > Viridiplantae > Streptophyta > Pinopsida > Cupressales > Taxaceae > Torreya > Torreya grandis. Next base: position 9,318 of record JARHVA010011521.1, on the reverse strand, counting down.
AGTTAATTGTTTTGATAGTGTTTAATCCATACATGATAATAAAAATGTGAATTCAGATTAAATATGACTTCAAGGACTTAAAATATGTTCAATATAACTTTTTATAGACCCCAACAAGCACACTAACAACACCTATGGGTCAGCAGACAGGGGTAAATAGTTGTCTTAGTCTATGATCTTAGGGTACATGGGAAGGATTGATAGAATTGAAGATAATAAATCATGTTTATTAGAATTATCATTGTGATAAATATGATCTTAAAGGAATATAAAAAATGCACAACAAATTTCATAGAGCTTCTAAGGGTTTTGAATGCATCTACAACCAACCTTATTGACTGTGTAAACAATGAACATGTTTAGAGCTCCAAATGATAAAGAGGAACCTAGTTAAGTGAAAAATAGATTTAAATAAGGATTAAATTGTTTTATGATGATTTATGGGAGGTTTAAAAACACCTTTCCAAAGGCAAAATCATGTAAAAATCACCTATAGGTCAGTAGGTAAGGGATCTCAGCTAAGGCACAGACAAGAGCCCATTTTGGTTATGAAGTGTAGAGGTATAGGAAATGGAAGATTAGTCATGATAAAGAGAATGAATAATTAAATTAATGATCATGTATCAAATTTATTAAGAAATTTTCAAGGAAATAACAAGCTTTCATATGGTCTTAGACACCTGTTTTCACATATAGCAGGGTTCAAGCAAATGGAGGTCTAGATGGATCATAGACTGTATAGAGTATAAAATAAGGTTTAAATGATTATATAATGATTAAATATGATCCAATATATTACATAACATACCAAAGACATTTATAAGTTACTCAAATTCCCTCCTCACTTGGAAAATGGACTACAGTCCATATAAGCAAGCTAGGAAACCATTTGTTCAAAGGGTAAACATAAATAATATGCTAAGGAGAAAGGTTTTAGATGATTTAAAAATATACATGATCAAAAATTTAAGGTATGAAACATGTATAGGTAGATTATAAACATTAAATTGGTTTTGAAATGTTACCTACAGGTGGATTTGGATAAAAATGCAAGAAAATAAGGTTTTTTAGCCCCTTTTTAGACAAATTGAGATAGTTAGGTACCTAAATGAGGGAGTTTGACATTTAAATTTAGTAAAAATCCTTATTATTACATTATAAAAATAAAAAAACTCTAATTTTTCCATGGGAATTAGGGATATATCTCTCTATTTTATCTCAGAGACCAGTCACTAAGGAAAATTAGAACTTTGGTTTACCAAGCAAAAGATGCCAAACTGAACAAAGAACTTAGGTTGAAGTCTAGTGGTATTAAATTAAAATTTGGTAATTAGTATGTAATATGTGTTGAGGATAATTAACACTCAAATAAATCCCTAACCCTTCAAAATGACCTAATTTCTCATGTATACAGTTAAATTAGGTGAGTTCCCACTAGGATTAATTGTCCAATGAGAGAGAAAGGATGAAAAGGAGTGTTTGAGAGTTCATGTGATGGATTTATGAGTGTGAAATTTTTTAATAATCCATAATAATAATTTTATAAAAATCAAAATGACCCAAACTTTAAGGGGGTATGCCAAGCCCATTAGGCCTTAAGGAGACTTGAAGCCAATTAGGGGTCTATATGCATTTCTAGGCCTTGATGAGATGTAAAAATGGTTGTAACATGTTTGTGTAGTTTTTTTAGATATGTATGAGATTTTTCAAGTAGATAAAATTTTATGAGGATGGTTTTTAACTTGGAAATAACTCAGACATGCAAGAAAATGGAGAAACCAAGTCAAGAGGTCAACTTGTCAAACTCATATATTTTCAAAGGATATGCATGGAAAATAGAGGGATTGAGGGAATTTATTAGGGTACCTTGACATAAAAATTATGTAATTTTAAGGTAGTTTCAATGTTCAAGTTTTATGAACAAATCTTAAGACCTAGAACTGCCAAAAACCCTACTAAAACCCTAGTTATGACCCAATGAGGAAAATGAGCTTGGAGAGTCACCATAATGACATAGTTTGGAAAGGAAACCTATTGTATCATGGAGAGGACTCACTCAAGATCCAAAAAATGTAAAGGATATGTATAAACTGTATGGACATCATGTAAAATAGTGTTTTTCTCACCATTTTCTATGTTTTGTAGGTTATATGAGGTTTGATGAAATGCAATAAAGTTTGGAGGGAATATAAGGACATATTATATATATGTGGTAATTTTATTATATGAAAAAATATCTAAGTTTCCTAACTAGAGCTCTCCTTTTAGCCAATCAAAACTAGAATGGTGAACATAAGGGTGAAAAGTGTGGAAACCTCAATTAGATGTTATTTTATGGTGAATTTTAGGGGTATAAAGCTATGGATAATATTTACAAGTGTATTTCACTCCAAATCATTTATTTTCATGGGAAACTAAAGGAATTTTTGAAGACAAATGTAAAGGATAGTAGAAAAGGGAGTTTTTAAGACTATAGTCAGTGATTGCTTCCTTCTAAGAGTTATCAAATGATTAGGATCAAAACCAATGCATGTAATTGTATGCTTAAAGGCCTTCCATCTCATCCCAATAATCATACATATCCCTAGTTAGTGGTGGGATGTTCAAATAGATAAAAATTAAGAAGGTAGTTTTCTTTGCCAAGAAAAAGAGTTCTATGCCACTTTTCATAATTTTCATGGCTTGTATGGACAATTAGACCTCCTAAATTTGTATGTTTTGACTCATTCATATATCTAATGCAAATTTTAACTCCTTTTGGAATATTTACATATATCTAAGTGACCTTTGGACTTCCTTTGCTTTGCTTATCTCTCAAAAACTATAAATATGAATTATTTTGCTTATTTTTGGTGGCCTTCATTGGTTAATGGGGAAAATCTAGAAAAAATTATACTTAAAATACTCTTAAAGAAATATACAAGTTATTTTTACACTCACATTCTATACTATTGAGTATTTATTGTAATCTTGTTGGTCTTGTCCAGTGAAAGATCTTCTTTTCTAGCATGTTACTCTTAATTGCCTACCAAATGTGTAGAAATACTATTGTTATAGGTCTTTTTTAGTATTATTTTATAAGTGTATAGGTGTATTATAAGTGGTTTATGATTTTATCCCTTCATGGAATCACCCATTACCCTCCTAAGTATCAAATATCTTCCTGAATCTAACTTATAAAACATTGATGTGACAATGCATTCTAAGTTGTGAGTTTTGTGTGAGAGAGGCTTTGTTTGTCTTCAAGTAGTATATATTAAATAAAATTGGGGGAGATTAAACATTGGTGAATCACATTTTTGGTTTTATTAACCATTTTCATCCACAAATTGATAGGTACAGAAGTGCTTCAAAGAGTGCATCAAGGGAACTAGCCCTTCTAGAGATTCATCTCTCAATATTGTCACCCACAAAAAGAGGGATATTTCCATTGTTCTACTTTGATGAGGAGATATAATTATCTCCTCAGGGGTGAAAATCCAAGTGTCAACAATTTCCAAGGCTCTGAAGGGAAACAATACCATTTTAGTGTTTGATAATGAGGATGAATTTTGGGAAAGTATCAAGTGGGTTAATGGCCCTCCTTTACATAAGTTTTCCACTAAAAGTATATACAACAAGATTTATTTTCCAAAAATCCCTTACCTTACACTAATCATATTTGGTAATTTTTTAACCCCCCCTAAATATGGTCCTTTAGATTTAATGTCTTATGGGATTCTTGTTTAGAAACTAAGAAATATTATTTTCATTAGATTCTTATTTACAATGAGATTGCGATTAGTGAGGTTAGTTCTAAGCACTCTAAGGTCCTACCTTTCTGTTTGGTTTGTGTTGAAGTTGAATATTTAGAAAATATATTTTTTACTTATCCCTTTGATCTTAATGTTTGGAATAATTGTTTATAGTGTTGGTCTATTGTTTTTGGTTGTGATATCACTTGGCTGAATATTACTTTTGGTTATGTTTGGCATGATAAAAAGTGCATCCTTTCTTCCATAAATTCTAGATTATTTTTTCAAATTAAATTTTATGGTTTATTTGGAGATAAAGGAATGAAGAGGTGTTTTAATTCAATGCTAGATAAATTACTAACTTCTCATTTGAAGTCATCAGTAAAAATTTTTATGTGAGAATTATTCTTAGGTTTAAGATCCCATAGGAGATGCTAGAGAAAATTATAATTATGGAAATACTAAAATCCACTAAAAACTATTTTATAGATTTTAGTGGATTTATGACATTATCCCCTCAACTAAATTGGAATATCTCCCATAACATGGGTACTGAATTCAAGGTTTTGGATTATGAGTGGTCCTGCATTAAAGACTCATATTTTGAGTAGGCTAAGGATACTATTTATGGATGGGTTTACTATTTAGGTTTTGATAAAAAATGGAGTGCATATTTGGTTTAATGTAACATATAACATGAGTAGTTATAGTGTTAATACTATTCCATAATATCAGGTGGATAGTGTATGCAATAAAAAATGCATCAGATCCATAAATCAATCCTAACTCGAAGAAGATAAATTCTACTTACACTTACGATTGGGGATACATTACATAATTGGTAACATGACCAATGTGAATATGTTATACCCAATTAAGGGATATCTTATCATATATAATATCACTAGGGAGGGTTCCAAATCTTCCAATCAAGAAAAACTATGTAATAACCCTAAGTCCTATGTTTTCATAATCACTATACTGATAACAAGTAAAATAAAGTATAATCTAGTGCTCACCAAAGATTGTGGCACAAAGTGGGGGTAATAAAAACAAAATTAAACATGCATAGAATAAATATAATCATATCAATGTATTAAAAATCCTAATGTATGGAAGAGAAGTGCAAATGTATATATATCTACTCTTACAAAGGAGGAATAAAGTTAGGAATACTTACCTTTGAAGATGAGCCCATCGAGCCTCAATATCTCCCTTGGCCAAGGTACTTTGCAAGATGTTATTGTGGTATGTAAGGATGAAAAGGATAAATCATATTTAGGTTACAAAACCTATAAATGCATCCAAAAGACTTCTCCATAAGACAAAATCCATATCTCCAAAGACATTATGAAATCCTAAGCTTGTTCCTCAAGTAGAATGGTGGATAAGAAGATGCACAATATATCTTACTCCTCTTCTCTAAATAATGGTGAAATGATTGTTTATATATAGGCATATTTAACCCTAATCCACTAAAAAAATTTGGTTGATAGGGTCAACCCAGTTAACCTAGTATTGTTATTAACAAAAACTCACTAGGTCAGCCAAGAGTTGACCTAAACCCTAAATGAGTTTTACCAATAAGAGTATAAGGTCAACCCAGTTGACCTAGTTATGTAAACTATTAAATTGGGTTTAAATTTAGGAAGAGGGGTACTACAAGTGGAAAATGACTAGAGGATTTTACAAAAGAGAAGAACTAGATTAGGGGAATGGTTTTCAAGAGACAAGTATGTAGATAAAAAGTTGAAAAAGGGATAACAATCTTGTAAAGCACCAATGATTTGCCCACCTTTCTCAGTACGCCACTTAAGGTATGTACTCAAAGATATTGATACTCAAGGGGTTTTTATAAGATAAATATCATTAGTAATTGATAAAAGTTTGAAAATATTATATGTATACATATGCCCCACTTGAAGCTCATCATGTGTCATGTAAGTGTAACATAGGATGGTGTTTCAAGAATAGAACATGATGAAACATAATGCTGATGCTAAATAAAGTGTAATAAGGATCAAATAAGATAAATGAAAGGATATAATTAAAAAACACATACCTTTACTTATATTAGTGTTATAGATAAAGAAAGAGATGTGAGAGATGTGAAGGTGTCCAGTGTGAGGAACATTAGGTGAACCTATAGAGATTAGTGCAAAAAGAGAAAAAAATTTAAAAAAAAATCAATATAGGCATATATTATTGGGAAAGATTCTTTATGATGTTAGGATTCTATAAATTTTTATGATTCATAAAAAGAGTTAGTAAAAATAAAGATATGATCAAAACAAGGAATCTAATGGTAAATATTTGAAGGGTAAATAATTGTGAATATTAATTTTAAATAGGGTGAAAAAAAATCATTTGCTATTATTTGACTATTCTAAGATAAAAATAGAGATCTGAGAGACCTAGTAAAATATGAAAGAGCCAAGATAGTGAGAAGATAATAGCTGAGATGAGGAGGATGCTTAGTGGCTACAATGGGTGCAACATAGGTAAGAAACTAAGAATTTCAAATTTATTTTGAGTATTTTATTTGAAATTGAGTGTTTTATAGAAAATTGTTAATTAGGTTAATTTTAGAAATTAGAATGAACCCCAAGAAGTTTTAAAGGAAACTAGAGGTCAAATAGGGAATTGGGTTTGAAAGGGATTAAAGTAATAAGTGCTAAAGGCATTTATTACAAATGGTCAAAGAGTCGATCGTTAAAAAGAACTAGGCCAATCTAGTGGACCTAGTAGGTACAAAATTAGGATTGAAAATGGTTGACCTAGTAGGTATAGGATGACTTAGTTGGTTGGAGAAGATGGTTGACATAGTACCCCTTGGCTAAATTAGTTGGTTAAGTTATAAGGATGACTTAGTACTATGGGGAAAAATGAAAGATCGAACTTATTTATTTAAGTCTAAATGGCTAATTTAGTACTATAAGGTCAACTTAGTATGTTTCTAAGTGGCTAATATAGTACCAAAAAGTAGGAAATTGGCCAATATAGTACTTTTAAGGCCTAGGGTGCCTAATCGAGTACTAAAATGGCCAATTAGGATACACATAGGTCAAATTGGTAATAAATGAATAAATTAAGTCAAATTAGGCTTGTTTTTGTTTAAATTTAAAAGAATGTCTTTTGATTATAAGCGACATGGAGGTCTAATACATCTTTTGTGGTTTGATTGTTATAGGGGTAATAAAGATTTTGATGATTATTAGATGTGTTATGGCTACCATATCTATTAGAATGCTTGATAGATGTAGACCAAGTTAGATTGGTCATGCTAGGCTTGGGATGCATCATGGAGATTCAATGAGTTCCATTAAGTATTGATCTAGTGGTCATGTTCTTGGGATCCTATGAATGCTTGACCAACACATTTAGATGGGTGCTAGATGGGGATACCATAGAGGTTGGTATTACTTTAGAGGATTCCCATGCATTTATTAGACATCCTATAGAGGATTATCGATGATCATAGGGATACTAAATGATTAGGAAGAGAGGTGAGCATTATCCAGATAGATGACTTACTTGGATAAGATTTACCTGGCATTGAGGGTGAGTCTATTTGATGTCTATATTGCCTAGATTCTAGATATCTAAAAGTTTGTGATAAGAATTGTGATATCATGAATATTATGTCATAAGTTAGATGGTAAGGTACCACTATGTGATAGCCTTATTTTAGTCGATATTAAGTAGGGTCCACTTCATGACTTGGGTTTTATTATCTAGGTTTAGATCATGCATGATATGTATGGGATGTTATACAGAGGGTAGAAGACCATGGGACCAATGGGATTATTGATTATATGGATATATGAGAGGTTTCTAGTGTATCGTTCAATTGGGTTACCCCTTGTGGTCAATCATCGATTACCTCTAGTGCTAATATGGAGACTAGATCAAGTGATGCAATCCATGCCCCATATGTTAATGATATATATGGTTACATGAGGAGATATAGTGTGGTAGATATATGCACACATTTTAATAGTTTTTTTGAGTTGGGTGATCATAGTGATAGATATAACATGAGTGCATATCATGGGCCATTACACTTGGTGGGTAAATTTGCATCTAGTGACATGCTTACTAGGATAGTTCAAACTTCCTCACCTAGTGGATTTTATAGTAGTTCCCAAATTTTGGGCTTGGCATATGAGAGATCCAAGGGTGAGAGGAAGAGGAGCACCGGTCATGAGACTAGAGATAAAACTATAGTGTGAGAGACTATGGACGTGGATGTAAGAGAGTTTTAGGTACCACATCTAGCACCATAATAGGAGGATTAAGGACCACCTAGGTCATATCATTAACAAAGGTGATAATGTTGAGATAGAGCATAGAGAGTGGTCATCTAGGATGACCTATTAGTTAGCCTAAGGTAGAGCTAGTCTATAGAGGCACCAATGAGCTAAGGTTTGAGATATAAATAGGTGGTAACCCTAGGGTTTGCTTTGATTAGGAGTCATCCCATAAATGAGGTACTTAGAGGATGAGCCAATGGAGAGACTGTGATCAATGGATGAGAAAATGGGGAGATGGTGGTTGGTGACACTAGGATAGGTAATAAAGGTTTGTAATTTTTAGTCTTCGATATTAAATTCTAGTTGTATATTATTTTAGATAGATAGATTTTGAGATATATATGTGATTTAATGTCTATCTATTTTGAATATTGTAGATCTTGTAGATGAGGAGGAGGCTAGATGGGGATTCTTGGTAAAGAGAGCACTCTATAATATGTTGGATGGGGTGCTAACACCATACAACCCTACCATTTTATATGATCCCATGATACCGTCTCCCCTAGCTTAGGTGAGCTAGTTTAGACTAGCAGGGGAGGCCATGAGGTAGTTAAAAACATGTGAATATGGGTTATAGACATTAGAAAGTGTGGGAATGGGAGAGGCATAGTCATGGTAAGCCTTATCTTAGGGGATAAATATGCATTTGGCTACCACTATTTAGTTAGGATGGGTACAGAACCATGTGGCCAAACTATAGGGATAGGTAGTAGGCTTGAGATCTTGATCAGCCTCATTATTTTGTACTATTTAGAGGGGAATATCCAAGGCAACTTTAAGCAACATAGCTACACCATGAGATAAACATGATAGAGCCCAACCTTATATCTCAAGTGATGTATTTTTGTATTTTGTATAAAAAAACACATTATATATACATATATATCTTATGCTGACAGTTATATGTTGCTCTTATGCATTTGTATTGTGATTGTGGATGCATGGATATATTTATTTTCTATCATATTTATTTTACTATAGGAAATATGTGTTATGTTTTCTTTTCTAGCATTATGTAGGACACATGCATGAATAAAAAGAAACAGGTGAAAGGACTTGGTTAAGTATAATTTAAAAAGAAAACAAATACACTACACACTATTTCACATTGGTAAATGTGTAATAAAAAAATGACTAATTATAATAAACCAAAGAGTGATAAAAAAGAGGGAAAAATTTGTATTTAAACCATGAGAAAGAATTGGCACCAAATTAAAATAAGTAAAAACATAGTAAATCATGCTGGGAAGTATGAAAATAATGTAATAAAA
>JARHVA010011520.1:45000-49846 GCA_037957365.1 Torreya grandis | reverse complement strand
ATATAACCTTACTTCAATATTCATTTAGATCGTGATTCTTATGTTTGTTGTCTTTTGTAAATTTATGTGGGTAATTATTTTATTGAAGTTTATTCGAGTAAGATTTTTGTTTTTGGGCCTTTTGATGAAAAATAAATATAAGGATATTATTACAACATTATATCATTATTTATATTATTTCATTATCATAATTTTTAATTCTTTCATCTCAATATAATAAGGGTTTTAGTGAAGTTTCAATTAGGTTTTCAATATCAATATTGCATGTGGGATATTTTATTATTTATTTGATATCTATTATTGAAAAAACAATCACAAAAAAATTCATAAATGATAAAATATCTAGAAAGTTACATTAAAACAATATCATAGCATTGATATATGTAGTATGTAGAGTAACCTATAGATTAGATGAAAAATAATGGGGAACAAAGAAAATAATGTTATTATAGATGAGATAAGTGTTTTTTAGGAAATGGAAAACCATGGTAAATAATATATGGAAAGAAAAAATCAATAATATAATGAAATAATCCATGCTAGAGTTAGTACACACCTTGTTGGGTATTATTAAAAATAAGTAAAATCAAGGGGAAGGAAGCTCTCCAACTAATGAGAGTATCTCATTCAAATCCCCTTCCAATTTTGTTTGATCAACATTCTTGAAAAGATAATAAGCACACATGAAGAACCTAATTTTAAAGGATCATATATTGGACCATTTTTATATTAGATTCAAATATTTAAGTTCATTTAAAATATCATGAAATATATATCCTATTTAGGAGGCATGCTTAAAATATTAGTGTGATAGATATGAATTCAAAATTATTTCATTTGATGAATAAGATACGAATTCTAACATTTACAGAACTTATATAACTTTTAAAGAATTCATTGAAATATTAAAAAAAAAAAAAATTGGAAGGATAAAGAATAAAGAAATTTTTTTTGAATCAAAACCACAAAAAGTCACCAAGGTGCAAAGACCAAAAGAACTAAACATGGTGGAATTAGAAGTTGTGATGGATACATTTGAGCCAAAACTACTATAATATGTCAAATAAGTAGTGGTAGAGTATGAGATGGAGAACAAATAATAATCAAAGCTACAATAAATTAATATGAATTAACCGATGTAGAAATCCAACATATAAGAGGAAGTTGAAAAAAAATGTTCTTGTTCAACAAGAAACCCATTAATCTCCTAAAGGTTGAATTCATACCATATTCAAATGATTTGTAAGATATATGTTGTTATAATAAGGTTGATAATAATCTTTTAATAAAACCCAAATTCTTTAGTTATCCAAATGATGGATTATATGCAAATTTATTAAAGGTATAAATAGAATAAGATAAACACCTTAACCATTCCTATGTTATCAGTTAATATTATGAAAGAAATGTTATAATCCTAGACACATCAAAATTAACTTTAAAAATGATTTTCGTTTTTAAACATGCACTTGAAAATAGTATTTTTATTAGAGGTAGGTATTGATATAACACTATCACCAACTAAGGGTAAATAATTTGACTATTTTTGTGATTATAGTTTAGGTCATGAAAATATTGATTCTCATAGAGGTTTTACATCATTACAATATTCTCTCCATCATGTAAAGTACCATAAGAATGGAGAGAAGGTAAATAGAACAAATCATATAAAAGGGCATATATATTTCACTCAAGGTTATATACTCATAAGATTATGGGATCTAGGTAATTATTTGATACACTTTATATTAAAGTCTGAAGTAATGGAAACAATGCCATGTCATTCACATATTCTAAGATTAGACTATAAAATACAAATTATTTTCTACATAAATTATGGGGTTTTTAATATATCTAGGATAACCATGTCATGTATGCTAGCTACTTTTGATAATGTCCAATGATGGAGATGAATCTTCATCCACTACTTCTATTGATGTTCAAATAGGAACCACTCTTGACAAACTAGATCATGTTGTTGAGTAACTATACCATAGTGTGAAAATGGAACAAAATTAATATTTGCATTAGATTATATAATTAATCCATAGGATGTCATTATAACTGGTGGAGGTGTGATTTTTAAAAGGAAAGGAAAACATATTTTTTGATATATTTATGATTTTGATTGAGAGGAGGGAGATATAAACCTTTTTCCACACATTGTGGCTTTGCAATTTTACCCTTATATTCTTTGAAAGAGTGCTATTGCACTCGATGAGATTGAAGTTCTTGGATTTTATCTTACATGGAGAACTATATTTATAATATTTGTCTTAAACTAAAATAAATAGAGAATTTAAAAAAAAATTTGTGGTGGAATATAGAAGTTCTTTCTCAATGAGCTTAAATGATTTAGTATCTCACACCATTGCAATTGATAAGAGAGGAATAAAACACCAAATTGTAGTGAAGTATTGAGATGCCATTCATTACTCTTAGGTCATTGACTAATGTAAACATAAGCTACTTCATTGGAAAAGATGAGTTTTGTGAACTCAATCAATTGATAGCCTAATGTCCAAATTTACATGTTCTCATACTTGTAATGATACCTTTTACAATAAGGATAATGGCTTGATCTCATATTTCATAGAGAAAAAATAATTAAAGATGGGCCATGTGGAGTATTTTGATCAAATCATAAGCAAGAATGTAATTAACTTAGATCAACAAGAAAATAAGAAAATGATTTAAAATTATAAAGCAAGTCAACTATTTATCGACTAAGGAAGTGAGTATGAAGAAATAAGATTTTTGAAGTCATAAATTATTTTTATTTGATGTCATTTTAGAACAAAATAATGCTAATATGCAACGTTTATTCTCATACTCCATTGTTAAGTCATTAAGTAGAACTTGATACTAGTAATGAAGGCATTTTCATCAATTATAACAAAAATATTTATAGAACTCAAGAATTCAAGGAAAAAAGTGGAAGACCATCAAGTTTCCATGTATGATTTTTATTCTTGGAAAGATCATTGTTATATTTATTATAGTCAGGGTAGAGCAAAGGCATATGACATTTCCAATGGGAATATTTAAGGATAAATAACTAGGGATAACTCGCCTACATGTACCTACATGAGATGACTAATATATGTTGAGACAATATTCATGATTGAAACAACGATGAGAAAAAAACACAAGAACTAGGACTTCATCCTGCCATTTTTTGAGAAATGAATATGTATACTAAAGAAGACATGATTCTTTATGGTCAATAAATTGTACACTATATAATGAAAAATTAGTTTTTGATATAGTTTATACATAAATTAATTATCAAAACCATGCTAAATATGTAAAAAAAATTCAATGATTGGAACCAATGGGTGAAACACAAAATATGCTTGTTATATACACAATATTTTTAAAACTTTATCAATTAATGATGCTTTCTCTCTTACACAAATCCATTAAGTCTAAATATATTTGAGTGTATACCCTTAAAAGGTGCACTAGGAAAGGGGTGAGTAGACCATTAGTATTTCACAATAATATTATTCCCTATACCACCACTTAAAACCAACACAAGTCCCTCCTAAACATTTCCATAATCTTTAAAACCTCCCATACACACTCCTCCAAGAAATTCACTACCTCAAATATCCCCTTTCCTAAGATGGAACCTCCTTTTTCATTCTTTGAACATATTTTAATGGGTCAAACCTATTCTTGGAAATGAGTACATTACAGGACTAAGCTAGCCCAGTCAGTTTAGTGCAAGACCTAACTACTTTATTTCCTAAACAACTGGGTTGACAAGGTTAATTGTGTCAACTAAAACTTCAGAAGGGTTTAAGGTTATATCTAAATATATAAAACACATCCTTCATTCCATTTTCATTATATATATATATATATATATATATATATATATATATATATATATATATATATTATAATGGTGGATAATTAGATGCAACAATTATATATATATATATATATATATATATATTATATATATAATTTTTGCATCTAAATACCCACCATTATACTTTAGGATTCATTTGCTTAGGGTTTCATACTTAGATTGGAGAGAAGAATCTTATCTTGTAGGAAAAGTCTTTTAGATGCATAGGAGAAGTCTTATATCCTAGAGTTGTGTTATGACCCAATTTTATGCCACATAAAGGGTGCTCACCTTGAGATACTTTTATAGCATATTGTACCAAATTATGGTTGATACTTTACTTATTGATATAGATGTTGTGTTATGTTATCATGTTCATTGATTATGATTAATTCAGTGACTATTTATTACTGATGTGATTCTAATTCAATTAATATGATTTAGTCATTTATGATTAACTGATATAGTTTTGGTTTATACTTTATGTATTAATATGGTTTAATTACACATGTTATACTTAATATTATGATTATATCATAATTATATTGATATTCAATATTAGTACTTAAAAAAATGTTGTTGATGTTTTGTTTTATGGTTGTAAGAACTAGTAGATGAGATAGGCTAGAGGTGGACTTTGACAGTCAAGATAATAATAAAATGTTGACAAGCATAAATTTTAACCCTAACAGGTAATAAATGATATATAAGAGATTTAAAAATACACTATTCACCTTTTATTCTAATTGATTGTTTGACTCCTAGTTTAGTTTAGTCTAGATTATTATTTTGTTGTTAGGACTATTCTTTTAATTTGCTTAATTATTCCTCTCTTCATCTTGTTTGTCTTACTTGTTATCTCTCTATGTAACTATATTGGTCATATCATAATTTCTTGTGTGATGTGAACCAAGTAGTGATATTTAGGTTTGATGATTAGTTATCATTGTCTATCATGTGGTATAGTGGTATCCTTGTCTAAGGTTG
>JARHVA010011520.1:37500-40000 GCA_037957365.1 Torreya grandis | reverse complement strand
TGCATAATCAGTCTCTTCAGAAAAAAATCCTTGTTTTCATATTATAAAATTGTGATGGTTGAATGTCTATTGGGTGTGTAAATTTGAATACTCTAATCCAATCACCCTTAGGAAAAAAAATCATATAACCTACTTGAAGTATGGAACTGGTAATCAATGAAGAGGACAAAACACTTAAACAAGGTTAAAGACCACTAAAGGGTCCTATGAGGAAGATATGTGTCTATGTTGTCTTGAGTTTATCCATGTGCACTTACACACTGATACACCTTGAAATACATACTCCTTAATATAAAAACACTTCCCTATATAATCCTTTATAGGTTTTTACCTTGGTTAAGTCTCCTTATTTCATGAGTTCCTAGGTGCAAGCATGTGTGAAATAAGATGCTATTTTCATTAATAAGTCATGTAGTGGACACTACACACAATTTTGTTCATAATTTTATAATCAATATAAAATTTTGTTTGGATTTTGTTTCATATGGTATCATAGCTAGGTTAATTCTCTAAAATATAATTCTAGGAAAGAATTTTTTCTCCATGAAATAATTAAGATGGATAGATCTTATGGTGTTCATATTAAATCTAATCAAGATATTGTTGGCCCGATAAGAGGAAGAAGTACATGTCAAGGAACTCAAAAAGATTCCTCTTCCTACCTTTTGGGTAAATAAGTGATTGATGTAGTTGATACATGGATACACATGCATGAGAGAATCTCAATCTAGATGATACTACATATGATTTGAATAACAAGTTAGCAGCCTACTAGTGGGTTAGAGTTATTGTTTAATGTTGAAATCACCTCTATGTTTTGGAAGGGTATAAATCAAGTATTTAAAAAAATCAATCCTTAGATTAGTTATGAGAATGGGTACATAAGTGCCAAATTAAAGGAGTAAGAGATAGAAAATTTTAGTTTTTACCTTCTAAAGGATATGATTGATTTTGAATGAAAAAAAAAAGTTTCAAACCTATCACCTCATATGGATTATATGTAGAATAAAGGTACAAAGTGGTAAGGTTTTAAAATGCATTAGAAATAATCCAAGGCCAATAATCTTTCCCATTATCTAGAGAGTTAAAAAAATTAGACCAAAAGCATAAGTCCCATGGAACAACAAAGGTTGTGACAAAAAATTAAGACCTTGGGCTTATCAAAACTAGATTATCATTAGGAAAGACCAGTACTAAAAAAATTAATGTGGGTCAACTATGAGGGTAGTTATTGATCCTATAGTATAAAACAAGACTATCACATGATGAAAACAACATGATAACCACTTTAGTAATGGCTACCACAAGTTGAAAATGTGGACAACCCACTAGTAAGTGGTTGTATGTAGTTGTGCACAAGTAGGATGATGATTTATAAGATACCAAAAATAAAATATAGAATCACCATAACTATAATTTATGTAAATATTCTAATGGATTTAGGTGACCTAGTCAACTTTATTTTCATCAATGATTTAAGTTACCATGAAATTACACCTGAGAAAGAGTGGTTGGAATAACCCAAACTTGACCTTGGTGTCTTAAAACCAAGATGGATTTATTTTATCACCATTGGATCCCTATGATTTCATCCTAAAATGGAATGGTTATATAAATCAGACAATATTGGGGCTATTTGGAAATCTAGTGCAATGCGTTAATGACCTTGATGGGCTACAAGGTGCCAAGTATCTACGAGTTTAGAGTGTGAAAATAACTTTTAGATATGTAGTTGAATGGGAAAATGATACATTATATTATTGTGATAGTTAGGTGCTATAAAATCCATGCACTTTATCAAAATTACTGATAGTGGTAAATTTGTAACTTCCATAATAATGGTATTCTATCCACCCTAGCCTTGGTTAGGTTAATGCTTCTTGAATCAAGTTATATTAGGGTGATATTCACTTGTCTACCATTGAATTATAAAGCCAACTTAATGGGGGAGAAGTGATAAAAATTTATGATCATGGAAATAAAATAATGATTGTTTGATATTTGTTGCTAACTTGTGTAAGCAAGTCATCAGAAGATGCTTAAAACAATATGTCCTTAAGAGGACCAAGGGTTGAGCATAAACCTAGAGGGCTAGATGGGTTGTGGAAAACTAATTTATTTAGATAAATCTGTTAAGTTTGATATCTCTACTTGTAAAGGGAGTCTCTTTACCCATCAAAAATTATGAAATAAGAATGGTTATTGATAACCATTGTTGGTCCTATGGGTAAGGATTGTTGTGATTTTAGTTATTATATTTAATTGATAATAGTTCATGAAAATTTGAATGAATTATGTTAAATGATGGGTTCTATTAACCATCACAAAGACATTAAAATTTTTGGAGATTCTTCCTTCCAATGTTATCAATGCTTGGTTTGGGCATAAATTGATGATATCATATCAGAATTTTGAGGCATGTTGTGTTATCTCTATTTTTGTGACAACATAAAGGAACATTTTGGAAGATTACCAAATTTGTCAATACCTATTATTATTG
>JARHVA010011520.1:0-32500 GCA_037957365.1 Torreya grandis | reverse complement strand
TGAATGGTTTTTATTCATGTTATTGGTGTACACCTTATTTGGAGTTTATTATGGCAATTGCCATTCTAGTGCACTTTTTGTGTTTTTAATATTGTGGTGTTCTTATTGCTCTTGGTTATGTGGTGTGTTGTTTCAAGTTGACCATTTTTTTAAATTTCTTCCTTTTTTGCTCAGTTAACCTTTTATAAAACCTGGCTACCTAAATCCACCATATAGCTAATGGTTGGGGTGGTTAAGGCCACCATAGGATGGGATAATTAGAATGTTTATGTGGGTTGGCTTTATGATATTGATATTTTTTTCTTATGTTACTAGCATTCTTGTGATGGTACTCTAGATGAATCACTCTTGGTAATTTTACTTAGATGGTTACAATAATTTTCTTTATTGTATCTAATTCTATTTAGATGTTCTTGATCACTTACATCATTATCTATTTTATGTAAGGAAATGTTATTTGACAATACTCTTGTTTAAACATAATGTTAAGCACATACTCTGAGATAGCACAATACCATTCAGATATCAAACATAAGTTGCATATATATATATATATATATATATATATATATATATACACACACACACACACACACACACACACACAAGAACATCCAATTATAATGTTATTACACATGTCATACTAAGGATATCTCAATTTTCATGGTATTAAATATCAACATTGTTATTATCTCACATTCTAATGGGCACATTATTAACAGTTGTAGTGGATGATTTACACTAACCTTTCCCTCCTACTCAAAATGAAAATACAATTAGACTCATGGATGGTTATAAAAATATTAACACAAAAACTTGACACAAGTCGCATGATTTCTTAGTGTTTTGTTTTTTGTTCATTTCCTTGAATTTATTGGTTATATATCAATGATGAAGATTAACTTAAATTTTTGATTCAAGTCATATATGATATAATTACTCTCAAATATATACTTAATTATTTATGTACAATTGTCACCATGAGATTATGATTGAGGGTTATATAATTGGCAATAGGTTGCAAGTTATGAATGAACCTTTAGTTGGTCATATGTTCATAGAAATTATTTGTTGTTATAAAGTGAAAAATACTATGGTATGGGGTCAATATTATACCTCATAGGTAACCTATTTTTAAGTTTTAGACATCAAATTTGGGAAATGCAATATGGTGTGAAGACCCAAAGCTAGGAATTATGCTATCTAATTATAACTAGTAACACCATCTCCCTTATTTATAACAAACTTACTTTTAATGTATAAGAAGAAAATATATTATATGAGTAACACAATCATTTATGGTTAATGATATGACTTGTCTTACAATAATAAGTATTTGACCTATGATACTATCATTGCACCTTTAGGATAAGCTTGGATTAATTTATGAATGTTAAAGTAAAGGCATTGCAGTGTCAAGACATAAGCCAAATATTAAGCTACATAGTCTCGACATGTATGATCAGTACAAATGCTTATGTACCTTTGTTGATCAGTTGATTATCATAAATGTTTATTTCAAAGTTAATAATTAATTCCTTCACATGGGGTTCATTTTGGATATTATTATTAATCTTTTCTATGCCTTCTAATTTATCTCATTAGAATAAAGGATGACTGGTGTATTTGACATATGCACAATCATTATCTTAGGATAAAAAATCCTTGTTTACATCTTATGAATTTATTATGGTTGAATTGATATTGGGTATGTAAAGTTGTCTACTCTAATCCCATCACCCTTAGGAAAAATGCCATATAACCACCTGAAGGATAAAATTGGAATATAATGAAGAGAAAGGAACACTTAAATAGGGTTAAGGACCCCTAAATTGTCCTATGAGGAAGACGAGTGATGGCTATGTATTCCAAATTTTATTTGTGTCCACTCATACATTGATACACCCCATATTACATACTCATTGATGAAAAAACACTTCCCTATAGAATATTTTATAGGTGTTTACCTCAGTTAAGTGTCATTAGTTACTAAGGTTTTGGGTGTAAGAACATGTGAAATAAGATGCTATTTTCATTGGTAAGTCATGCAATTGGCCCTACACACAGTGTTTTTCACACTCTAAAAATCAATCCCATATTTATTTTGGGGGTTGTTTTAAGTTGACCTATCTTTTTAATCTTTAAAATCCATAATGACCTCTTACAGAGAACCATTGGCAAAGATATAAATTGAGGCTTGAGAGTTAATATTCAAGGTAAGTATTCTTAACTTTTGCTCTTATTTTATTAGTAGATAGATTTACATATGTTAGATTATGAATACATTTTTATCTCCATGCATTTGGATTATCTCTACATTGAATTTAGTATATTTTTTATTTTCATGTTTAATTTTATATTTATTATCTACCATTTGTGCCACAAGCTTTGGTGAGAAGTAGATTATATCTAATTTACTTTGTTATTTGTTTTCTTATAAACTATAGGGTCTAACTAGGGTTATTATGTGGTATTGATCGATTAGAGGATTTAGAACCCTATCTAGTGATATTGTGTGGTAAGAGACCCCTTAGTAGGTTTAGTAGATCTATGCTGGTCATGATCTTGATTGTCTAAATTTACTAAGTATAAGGGCTAGTGTGATTTATCTTTTGTAAGTTATGATTGATTTATAGATCAACTTTATTTTCCATTGTATAAATTCTAGTGAAACTGATGTGAATCTAACCCTTTCAGGTTCTCTTTCATGCTTTAATTTATGATCATTTATTATTTATTTCATGTTTAATCATTAGATAGAATTTATCGACTTAGTCTAACATTCTATGTGAAGGTTTAACACACAGTCAATCTAATCAATTTTATTTTTATTTGTGTAGGTCATCTTCAACCATAGGTAATTAGATCAATCTACTTGACTCATTTCACTTCTTTGAATATAGGTTTTCAGACTCAATCAACCCAGTTGAGTTTTTCAGTATATTAAAAATATTCATCTAGATGACATAAAATAAAAATTAAAAATAACATCATTAAAATAATCATGTTCAATCACACCAACTCAATCATTTATTTTATTTATTTTAGTGGTGTTTTTCATAGTTTTAAGTCTATAAAATCATAAAAAGTGAACTAAGTTTACTAGATCAACTTAGTTATGTAGTTGCTTCTTGTTGAGGAGACTCAATCAACTTGCTTATTTATGTTTCTTTTACCCTTACTTCAGTAGACATAATCAACCTAGTGGATTATATTATATATTATTTTCATGAGCCGATCAATATTTTAGTCTTCAAGTAAAGGAATTAACTTACATTGATAGTAATTAACTCATCTTTCATTTCATTTCTTGATTTCTTAGAGTAACACAAATAGACTAAACAAGAAGGTTCAATTTATCAATTTAGTCACACTACTTTTTATTTTATTCACACACTTCCAAACCACATAATATCACAATTTTTTTTAAAAAATTATGCACAAGGTCTACCTACTTGAATTTAATAACCAAGGGGAAGATGATTTAGTTTTATGGCTGAGTATAAATATGTGGTTGATGGTATATATTAATAAAGGATCTGACACCCTTATCATTATGAAATTGTGAAGTGAGGGTGTAGGCCACAACACCAAGCCAATACCATCACCAATATAGATGATTTTTAGCCTTAACAACTTGAAAACATCCTTAGATTATCTTTATATTTCCTTTATAAAACTAACTTCCTATCATATTTATTTCTAAAGTTATTAAAAGTATAACATTCAGGAATGACTGCATAGATTAAAATATTTATTTTTGTTGTTTGATATTTTATGATTGTATTTTTTTATTGCAAAACTTATATTTTATAGTTTTGTTACAAGGTTTGTGCTATGTGCCACAACTAGATAGACTTGTTTGACCTAGTTTCATTTGTGTTTATTTAATTTTTTTCGAAAAATAACACTAAATCCTCTAGAGTAATAATTGTTAAAACCTGTATCTACCCTTGAAACACAGTTGATCCACTCAACTTTGTCTTCTATTGTATTTATTTTCCTATAGAACACAATCATTCTATTCAACTTAGTCTCTTACAAACTTCCTATTCTATTTCTCTTCAATGCATAGTTGACCTACTTGATTATGGGTATTTCAAACTTTCTTAGTTTAACCACCTAAAGAACATATTTGACCTATTTGAGTGTGTCTCTTGCAACCTAGTGTACATATTATCTTACAAGATAGAGTTAATCAATTTGATCTAATATCTTATGAGTTTGTTCTCATTTTTACCAAGTGTCTAGTTTCCTTCCCTTGTCATGATTTTTTTATGATAATAAAATATTAAATCAATCAAACATGATGAGTCTCACCAATACTAATAGGTTTCCTAAGACACATTGAGTGGCACCTACCATGGATCAAAACAATGTCCATGTTTCCACACACACTACCAAATATGGGACTCCTCGTTATTCTTCCATGGCACTTAACCCATTATTTTTGCTAGAAGATGAGCATGACCTTTATTACATGAATAAAATTGTTTTTTTCATCTACAAAAATCCTTAACATAGAAGAAAGTATCCAAAAAACATCTGTAATATCATAATGGTACTTCATATAAGATAACCACATTCACCTTCCCTTAGATTTTCCCAAGGATTTGGGGCAATCCCCTTCTTTTCATCCACACTTTTTCCTCTATCATGTCTCCTTCCCACACTATAACATCATCCTCTATGTCTTCATCTACCTCCATGACAATTATTTATACAAATATGGTATGTTTAACCTCTAGTGGGGCTCTTCAAAATACCCACATCCATACCCACGATACTAGTGCATATAATGATACTAATGCTTCTTATGCTACACATGCATCTCATGCTACTAATGATTCTTATGCTATTAATGAATCTCATGCTACTATTACTTTTCATGTCACTAGTGTGACATATGAGACTAATTCATCTCACACTCATAGTGTAACTAAACCTATTAATACCTCATATAACACCAATGCATCAAATATTGCTTCCACTATCCAAAATAATGCTAAAACTAATCAACTTTTAATTACAAATACTTAACCAAATGCATACATTTCAAACTAATAATGTGAATCAAATTATACAAATGTAAATCAACTAATAAATCTCTAAACCCAACTCTAACATGCTTAATGGGGAGAAAAAATTCCTAATTCCCCCACCCCCTTTAGGGATTCACATGGTAACCTCATATCGCAACCTCCACTTATCAAAAAAACTATCAAACATTTAGAAAATGAACCTCTACTAACTCAAATTTCTAACATTGACATAAGAGGTATCAATCCCACCATAACTTATAATGGATGTATATATCGTACTCTACATCTATAAACATTTGGTAACCTTTACAAAGATTAGGTTAAGATTAATATGTTTTCTGCCACTAAACTCTTAGCTAAAATACTTTTTGGAGATGATTTAGATTGGTACAATCAACTAAAATCATGCACCATTACTATCTTATAATACTTTGTCAATTCACTAATTCAAAAATTCCAAACTACTGATCTTCCTAAAAATAACTTAGCTCATTTCATCAATTGTAAACAACTAGAAACCAAAATGGAATAATTTTTCATCAAATAATGGAATTTAAAAAAAAAATAAACCTAACAATAATATGGTATATGATAATATCTTACACCTATTTACTAGTTATATTTACCCTAAATTATAATATCACATTTGGAAACTTTCTCTAAAAAATCTATAAGAGGCTCTTAACCAAGCCAAATACCAAGATTTCTACATACATCAATTTGAACCTCCTCAACCTACAATCAAAATTTGTATTTCATCAAAAATAAAAACCATCATGCAACCAATGATGGTTTTATCAAAAATTATAACACCATACATACCATCCAAGACATTGATCCAAAAAATAACATGTATCATGTTCCTTCTCCTAACAACAATTCTCAATATAATCCCACATTTTCTCAAAACAATCATACTAATGTGCACAAACCATTGCCATTATCATAAATTTAAAAAAATATTCCAAAACCTATACCATGATATCTTGACCCCACTCATCCTAAAAAATAATGTTATGATCTAAATAAATTTGGTTGGTTCCATGCAAGTTGGGGCCATTCTAATGAGACTTGTATATAATTAAGAAATATTGCTATGGATTTTGTCCTTGGTCCCAAATTTGATGACGAACCCATTATACATAAATGTCAACAAGATTATGGAATATAACTTAAATCTCATGAGACTCAAACTAACAATCAAGATTGAAACCAAGATAATGATCATTTAGTTATCTACAAATATCCCCTTCCTAATCACCAAGACAATATTGAAAAACCTACCCCTACTACTAACAACATTTAAATTCTTATAGATCTCAACACCAATGATGAAAATGTGGTTAATATGACTAATATGAGAAGATTATTTGATTATATTTATTCAAAACCAACACCTCACTATCACACCTCTTCAACATTTTTCATTATTCAAGACATTTTCCAATCCCATCTCATAGAATTGGAGTATGAATAACTAACACACATACAAGCACCACCACCAATAACATAAATTTTATATACCTCTCATACCATTAATATAACTTATATTCTTTCCCCAAATCCTATACCTAAATAAATCATACCTAAAACTTTAAACAATATTTCTTCTTCCCAACCACAATAAATACCTCAACAAATAATCATATCACCTAAGGTTAATCAAACTATTTGAAACCAACCTAAACCAACCATCCATTATCAACATAATCTCCATTTCACATCAAACCCCACTTAAAATGATCTATTAAAAGGATATTAACCTCCATGTAAAGAACCTCTCATAGGTTATGATGAATGGGATCCTATTGTATAACTTTCCCATCTCCTATCTCAAGTTCCATTTTAGAGCTTATGCAAACTTATCCACACTATTGTAATAACCTAATTTAATTATTTTTTAGAATAAAAATCCCTCATTATCCTCTTGTAGGGAAAGAATATACCTTGTATATATTATAAGATAGCACAGTTCAACAATGTGAAGAGATGTCCATCCATGTTGGTAAAATAGTGAACACTTCTCTCTCACTTAAGTTTCATATCTCTTCTATGATTTCCAATAAGATATTGCTTAGTGTGGATGACCCTCCCTTATTAATTAGTGTTAAAATAGGTGGTATCCGAGTTAAGTGTTCTTTAATAATGAAGGCTTAGGAACTTGTGTTACCTCCTTTGACTTTATTAAAACACTTGGATACTCCCAATGTAAACATAAATCCACATGCAATACATTTTAAGGTGATAACAGAAGACAAATGCCTCCTCTAGGTTTTGTTTGGCTTCCTGTTACCATTCCTATTGTTGCCTTCCATGTGAAAGACATTATATTTAACTTTCTACTTTCTTATAATATCTTACTTGGGCAACCTTAGACTCACTATATGAGTTAAGTTTCTTCATCTACGTGCCAATGTGTCAGATAAATTACAATGGTGTTATATTTAAGATTCAAGGGGACAAAAAACCTTAGAATTTTTAACAATTCCAATAATTATGTGTCTTTAAAATACCCATCCTTGAACCCTCACCTAGCATTCTATTTCATGAATCCTAACACTTTAACTATCTCATCAGCTCCACTAGAGGTTATAATGGTCAACCTTAATTAATTGGAAATATTATACTTAACCTCTTATACTCTAATGATGATGAACCAGATGAGATAAACCTCAAGACAAACTTTTGATCTCTTCCAAATCATACTGGTTACTTTAACCAAAACTATACATTCCATTCACCATGCTCCCTGGATTGACAAAATAGTTCATGCATGTACTATTGACTTAAATACACCTATTTAAGATGTTTTTTTTCTTTAGATGACCAATTCTTAGCTCTATTCATTCACACTAAAAAAGTTGAGGTTATTAGATATGATTATTCTTTATTTCAAGATTTTAGTTTTTCTTCTTTTATTCTTTATCTTGTACTAACTAATATTAATTTTTCCACCCATGTTAGTAGGATAAATATGGAAAAATAATTTATTATGCCTCTAGTCACATTAGATCCTCTCAAAAATATTCTCATGGATCATGCCATGATAAGACCCTAACATTTTTCCAAATATGATGACCCTTCATGTATGCTTCCTCCACATATGTCAACACTCATTTTAGACCCTCTCTAAAGCTAACCTTACCTAAAAATGATCCTAATCCAATTTATGCTCTAGTTACTCCCTTTTTTGGTTAAGTTCTTCTACCATTACCTCAGTTTGATCCCTTTCTCACAAAATGAGCAAATGAGCCTAATTGTGATATTCATAGAGTTGATGGTCATTAGACCAAGGATTATCATCTATATCATTAGTTGTAGGCTTATTATTCTACCACTTCAAATAATAGACCTCCATGGTCTACTAATAGATGTATTTTTTTCTTCTATGGAATAAATCATCATTCCTCTACCCACTGTGAAAAGCTTAGGTAGTACATCGACAATTTGTGACTATTTATTTCCCATCCCAAAGATAAGACTACCACACCTCCCAAGATACTTCAAAAGTACATCCTTAAATATGGGGAAGTATACTATATTTGGCATAAATTTTATACCCATCATAATGATTACTATTAAGTTATTCAACAACATCTTCAATATTTCCCACCATCTACACTAGCACCAGTTATTCTTCCTACTACAAGTCACCCATGAATGAAGGTTCCCTCCTTTTTGATTAAATCTAATCATATATCCATATATACCATTCATATTTAGATAATTATCCTTTTAATTTAATATCCCACATAAGAGGTACCACATGAGTATCACTCTTCTTCTAATACACCTAATTTTTTAATATAGATGATATAGAAGGAAGTCTTTGCACAACTTTCCATGAAGATTAATGAGACTCTGATGAAAGTCAGAATTCAGTTACATAGGGATGTGTCAGTTGTTATGGATAACATTTATGGTCAGATTTATTATTATTTATGAACACAACATGGTCTTCTCTCACATTATTTATTATTCTATTTAATGATTTGGACTAGATTTTTGATTCCTTCATATATCTTATATTTTAAACTATTTGTCAAACATGATTTCACTTATCACTTTTTGTGTGAACCATTATATTGTGATTTATGTATTCTACATGGTTTCATTCTCTTTAAATCTCTCTTATGTCTTGTTCTCATTCTTTTTATGAAATTAAACTTATACTTATGGTTTCAATTCATTCACAGGGATTCTTTTATTTTCTCTTTGATGTTTGTTTGCTATATTTTAAACTCAAATCAAGATAATTATCAGTATGACTTGGTTATACAATCCTTCTTACATTATTATTTTATCTTTACCATATGCTCAATTAGAAAAATATGAATTCTCATTTTACTACTTATATATGCTGATCAAGTTGATCTTGATTTTCCCTTATTTCATTTCACATACTAAGCATACATATGGTTGAAAATTGAGACTACATACTTGTTCATAGGTGAGCCTAAGTTATTTAGTAATTAATATATTTAGTTACTTAGTCTCTTATAACCAAATTCTAAAAATCCTTTGTGTGTATCACTTTTATCACTCATCTAGGTTATTTTAAAGTTGTATGGAGGAGGAATTGTAAAATCCATAAAAATTTAAAATTTAAATAATTTAAAAAAAAGGTAATGATTCAAAAGGTAACATATAACTCAAAATTCTAATCACACCAAAATATGTGATTTATTATCTTTAGCGTATATCTTATCCTTAATCATAGGTCAAACTCCACTATTGGACTCATGATAGAGCTGAGGGTTATTGGGGTGTGGTAGGCTAGTATATTAGGATAAGAGAATAAAAATATATATAGTTCTACCTACTTTATCACACAAGTTCCCAATCTTCACAATATATTTATGTCTCTACAAGAGGTCCTGAGGAATGGGGCACATGTTGTGGGAAGGTAGGTCCATTTTACTTTCCTTGTTTATATAACCTTCATGAGTTGATCTCAGTATTATACATATTTACCTATACAAATTTGTGCTTATTGTGAGCATATATCCTTTATATTTGGATTGTCACGAGACTCTTATTATCTTTCCTTCTTACCTCACATGCCTCATATTTGATAAGGTTTTCTCGTAAAACACCTATGTCATTCTTTTTAAACTCCCTATTTCATTACACAAATATTAATATTTCCCCTTGATGAGTACTTATTTGTTAATTTATCATAGCCCTAGGGTTTTCCCTTTGAGATTTGTATTGTAAGATCTTGTATAGGACCATGCATTCCTCATAAAACATTTCCTTATATTTTCCCATATTACCATTCACCTCATTGATGTTCACCTTATGAGTTGTAGTGTAAGACCTTGGATAGTATTATGAATTCCTCACCAATTACCACATTAAATCCTATTAGATTATTCTAACATTTTTATCCACCTCATTGGTGTTCCATTTTTGAGTTGCATTATAAGACCTTGGATAGGACCAAGCATTCCTTATGAAATATTCCAATAAAATTTCATCATATGACCAAGTCACAATAGAATTACATGATTCAAATTTGAGAAAATTTATGTTATATTATGATTTACATGCCATTTAAATACTTCCCACCTTGATTTAATATATTTTATGCTTACTTCATAAACACTTCACTTTTATATTCTTATTTTCTGTTTGCATGTATATTTACAACCATTTTATTAAATTTCTCATACCATATTTATTTAGTATGAATGATTTCATTTTTACTTACATTTTGTTTTTCTTTTCATACTTCCAATCTTCATTTAGTATGATTGATTAACTTTATTATTTGTTTATTTATATACTATATATTATACATGTTTTCCACTTTATTATAACGTTTTTCATACTTCCCAAATTGATATAGTATGATTTATAAATGTTTTAATTTGGTGCATCTTTACTTATACATGGTTTGAAACACTTTTACCTTTTACTTTACCAATTTGGTTTACTATATTTTTTTCATCCTTTATTTCACACATTTCCTATCATGATATAGTGTGTATTACATTTTATGATTATTTATATATTTTTCCAAGTTATTTGTTTTTATTTTTAACCATGCATGTGTGTCACATAATGTTATAAAATAAAACCCTACATAATAGATTTCCCACAACATATACAACAAAAGTAAAATAAATTTTCTAAAAAGTAAATACATCCATACATCCATCAAATAACATCAATACAACTCATAGATCAAGAAATGACCATATCCACATATATAACATGAGTTTGATACAATATAATACAAATACAAAATACTATAGCTACAACTCTAAGGTTGTTCTCTATGATGTCTATCTTATGGCTAAGACACACTACCCATATATGCTTGTGACTGACCCATCTTAATATTACATTGTAAAGAGGTAATATGAGATCATAAACCATCAACGTATCCCTATAGATTGGCCACCTAGTCCTATACTTGTCTAAGCTCTACACTCATCTCCATATAGGTAGATCATTCCTATGCCAATGCCTACCATACTTGAGCCTCTCCCTTTCCAAATCCTATAGGTATTTTAGGACATCTCCTCATGCTTGTAACTATTGAAATGCTTCCATAACCAGTAAAAACTAACTAGCATAAGCTAGGGTAGATGGTACCACAGGATCCACCAAGGTGGATGGCTCATAATGAGACAACACCTCATCCAAAATATCATGGTCTGTGGCCACAATCATGACACCCCATATAATATCCTTTGTATCATTCCCTTCAAAACAAAAACCAAATATTCATTAGATCTCATTTATGTCCAAACCATCTATCTATACAAAGTATATAAACAATAGTGTAACTAGTGATCTATCTAAAATATTAAAAACTTAAAGCATTTCTTACTGATGATGGTGCCACCAACCATGGTATCCCCATCAACTCAATCACTATCACCTCCTTTGTAGGCTACCTTGACATAAGTACAAATCTTAGATTCACCACCCATTTATGTCATGTTCCTCTCCCTAATTATCTCTCTATAGATCAGTTATGCCCAACCTCTACCATTTAACCTCCATGTGTGACAACTAACTCTTGTGTCCTTTCCATTTTACTTTGCCTATATATTAAATGTGCTCTAAGTGTTTATTTTAATACCTAAATTAAAATTAAACATGTATCACGTAAATCATCACCCTTTACATCTAAAACTACCATATCCTCTATCTCTAGCCTCACCTCTACTTGCTACTTTTCCTTACCAAAGAATGACCTCACTTGATGAAGCCTAATTACATGTATATCCTCATGTAATCTTACACCCACTCTACCTATATCTCTATAGCATATCATACCCAATAATCATGCACTACTAGGGGAGCCATCAAATGTGGTAAGCTTAGATGTCCAGGTATAAAATCTATAGGATGTGGCTCCACCCATGACAGATAAAGTCCCATATTGAAAACACATGCCAACCAATTAATAATAGTATCCCAAGTTAGTCAACTAATTGAAATATTAGCATAGTGCTTCCATATTATTTTCTCATGAGTAATAGTCTCTAAAGTCAGTACATGGGGCATGATATGCACTACATGATCCTACTACCATCTTACCACTTGAGGTAGCCTATCAGGAATCACATAGGGAAAGCCATGCAGTTGATACATGGGAAACCTCTCATAAATCCAAGCACTCAACAAAATCATGGGGCCCATAGTCTTCTACCCTTATGACATCATACCATACATACCATGCATGAGCTACACCCAAATCATTAAAAATAATCATAAAGTGTACCTTGATCTAAGATAGACTCATATAAGGCTAATGCATAAAATGGTGCCTTCCCATATGACTTGTGACACAACACATGTGTTATTATAAGTCCTATAATGGCCTTATAGATATCTAGAATAGTCAAGATATATACATCAAATAAGTTAACTCATAACCCAGGGTAAATCCTATTCAATTCAATTTACCAAAGGGATATGCATCACCTCTCATCCTCTACCTCTAGTGAATCACAAATTATAGGAGTCTTGACAATGGGAAGACAAATCAAGGTATGGACATCCTCTAAGGTGATGTGCACCTCTATGGTATCCGCCTCCACCTCCCATAAGAAAGTGTTAGTTAGTCACTCCCATGCTCTTAAGAACATGATCACTAGATCAACACTAAGAGGGATCCTCTAAATCTCTATGATGCCTCTAAATTCTAAGGAAATTATCCTCACTTAATGCACATCTAACAATCACTCTATAAAATTTGTTAACCATGTTGTATCCACTAGGTGTTAAAATATTTGTCATCTCTTGAAAATATTAAACAACATAGAATGTATTAGATATCGATGTATAAATGATAAAATACATTCTTAAATTTCTTAAATTATCAAAATTCAACTACTTATTTACCTTGTTCTTCTTATATTTTCTATTTTTCACCCTTTTCCTACACAGTCGACCCTTTTGATAATAAATTAGCCTTGCCCCCTCTTTTTTAACTATATCAGCGCCCTACCATGTAGTTGGCTAATTATTGCAAACACAGTTAGCATTTTTAATACTAAATGTACTATTTCTAATATTTTTCATGCTATATCATCCTTATGTCACATATTCATCCCAATTCAACAAACTACATTAGCTCTTTATGCATATAACATCAACCAAAATTCACTAAGTTGACTTTGTCTATATTTGTAACTGAGTCTTCCCTCTACCATGCAATTGACCAACCCCAACAATACTAAGCATCATTCTATGATGTAGTCAGTTACCTTGTTTTGCCTCACCTTTTCCATCTGTGTTGGTAGGGTTGATTCTATTTCAAATTTGTGGTGACTTTTCAACCATTTACCATGAATGCCTTAGGCATTTATTAGTCTGAATATTTTCTACCCAATATCCCATTTTTCCACCTAGTTTAACTAAAAATATTTGTAGGGAAATTTTTGTTACCCACATTTCACCTAACACATATTTTTTGTTTCTAGATTAATTTTAATTAAAATTACCAAAAAATTGAAATTAATGCACCACTTACTTGAGCTACACTAGCTGTGACTAATATGCATTCTCTACACTAGGGATAATTTTAATAATAGACCCCTAAAACTTACTATAAAATCCTAGTGAATCTTAGAATTTAGATATAATTCCATTGGTGAATATTTAGAAAAATTTCCATGAATTTATAAAGTAATTGATGATTTCTATTAGTTTTTTCAAAAAACTTATAAATATCTACCAAATTAAATATCATATTCAAATTAATAAATAATGAAAAAAAATCCATGTTAAATCCTTTTCCTCAGACATCACGAGGAAAATATTCTTGAGGTAGAATAATGATTATGATCAATGGATACCCTAAGTTTTTTTGAACAATTATTTTACATCGCCTTATATAATTGGAGGTAGTCTAACTATTTCAAACACTAGCTTGAATGAATAAATCCAATAAAGTAGGACATGAGAGATAATATAAATAATAATTGGTAGACTCATCCCAAACATAACACTAATTAGGTGTTTTTCTCTTAAAAAAAGTCATCACCACATCAATGTCCAAGCACACATTAAAAAAAAATAGGTCTTGTTGATCTCATTACTAAGCATATAATCCCAAACAAATGAAAAGATTTGTTGATCTCATTACTAAACAAACAATCCCATGTGATAACTAAACTGTGTCTAATATTAAGTATTTTGATATAATATAAAAAGGTTTTTCACATTGTGAGCAAAGATCTAATGAAAAAAATAACATGGAAATAGTTTAAAACCCTAAAAGATAGGAAAAATTCATTAAAAGTGTTAAAAAATTGCAAATTTATATGACTTATATTTTTTACTTGGATTGTACTTCATTGTTGGTTGTTTAGACTCCTCCTTGGCCTCCTCTTACAATTGGCATTCACTTCATTATTGCCAAAACATGTAGGGATTGTATGTCTCACTTGTATTGTACTTCATTGTTGGCTTCTTTGATTCCTCCTTGGCCTTTTTTTGTAATTATCATTCACTTCATCATTACATAACATGTAGGGATTGTATTTCTTACTTGTATTTTAATTCATTATTGGATGCTTAGACTCCTTGGCCTCCTCTTGTAATTATAACTCATTTTTTGATTCCTAAGACCATAAAGCAATAAAATTTTAATATAAATTAAGTTATATGAATTCAGGTTTTAGGTTTTTGTCATTCTAGGGTTTTAAGCAATATGAAGCACTTATGTAGATTTATTTTATAATAGGTAATTTGTGTTAGTTAAAAAACCAATGGAGAAAGAGGCTAGAGGATGAGAAGTCTGAATTTGAGATCTTATTTATGGTTTCTTATTTTTAATAATTGAATTTTTCATTCTTATTAAAGATTAAATTTGTCCTTTTTAAGTGATATATTTTATGGCCATATGACCTAGTATAAATTTAGTACATACCAATTTAAGTGTCTCAAAACACCGAAAAGATAATGTAATAAACTGGGTGGCAAAAATTGTGAAAAAAATTAGAGAATAGATTATAAACCAACTATGGATCCATAGGGAAACATAGCTATGAAAATCAAGGATGACATAATTGTATAAATATTCAAAACATTTTCATAGTTTTAAAATAATAAACTATATAATAAGGTTTGCCAAAATGTCTTAACCACATCCATATTGGCCTCTCAAATATTTTTTTATTTGAATTAATAAATCATGCCTACTAGAATATAATTATTACCTTAAACATTTAAAAATATATATAGTGTGATCATGCAGCTCTATTACATTTATTAATTTTATTATGTGTGCATTGTTTAAACAAAGTGTCTTGCATGTCATTATTTCTCAGAGTAAATTAAGTTATTTTTTGTTTAAAATAAGTACGTGGTAAAGACCAACTAGATAATATAGTAAACTGAGTGTAGCAGAAAAAGTGAAAAAAAATTAGAGGATAGAGTATAAACCAACTATAGGGCCATATGGAAAGACAACTATTAAAAGTGAGGATGACATAACTAAAAATAATATTCAAAACATTTTCATAGTTTTAAAATTATAAACTATATAATAAGGTCTACCAACATGTCTTAACCACATCCATATTAACCTTTCAAATATTTATTTGTTTCAATTAGCAAGCCATACCAACCATAAATAATTATTTACTTAAACATTTAGAGATAAAATATAGTATGATCCTAAGGATCTAGGACTCTTTTTGTGTAGTATATATGTTAAGATCATGTGTAATACTTAGTATAAATTGAGTACAAACCATAACTCGCACTTTAGATATAATTGGTCAATTGGATAGACTCAAATAAATTCCTATTACAAGGGATCAATTCCTTGAGTTTATATCCTCTATAAGTTACACCTTAAATGAAATTATAAAAAAATTATCTTCAAATATTAGATATCAGTTTCCTTGGGATGAAATACTTGAATCCATAGCTATGATATACCCTAAATATTAAAAAAATGTTAGCTCCTCACATTTTTAAAATAAAATCAAAACCTTAGATCAACACTTATGCAAGAGCGTATAATTAAATGGTAAACAAATTGAAGTCATTTTATATTTACCAAAGGTAATGGAGAAGTCTATTTGATTTTTCACAACATTGTTGGAATAATTTAAAATTTTGGATCATACTTTCAAAGATAGCTCGATCACTAGACTATGTGCTACCTTAAATTTGAGTCAAATATTATGTGATGGTATGTCAAAATATTTTAATATTGATAATTTATTCTAAACAATGATTTTGGGTATAGTAGAAGATGAGATAATTTTTAGTGGATTATCATTTTTAAATTCAAAGTTAAGAAAAAAACCTAAAAAAAATTGGAGAATTCCTTGAGGCTCTATACAACTAGATACAATGTCTTCGATTTTCTATTTGATAGAGGTCTAGAAATTTGGTAGTCAACATCTGAAAGAAGAGGATTGATTATTAATTCTTAAAACACACTATAGTTCTACAATACTAGATCCAAGTCTAAATTTTTTTGAAGATAATGCAAACAATAATTATCAAGAACAAAATGAGTAAAATTGGCATGTTGAAATTTGAAATTTAGGCATATAAAATTCAATGTTGATCGACAAAAGACAACAAATTTTTTGATCAATTTTTAGCTTTATTTTATAAGGGTTTTGAGAAAGATTATTGAAGATAACACAAAACATACAAATGATTAAGAGGAAATTTATGTATATTTTTTATGTTTGATTAAGAGAACATGTCTATGATAGTTGTAAACTCTATTATCGAGATGCATAAGTATATTATCATATTCCCTTGTTATTTTTTACCAAACTTATTTGAGATATCTATAGTGTAATGAATGTTAAGTATCTATATTAAACCAATAGCTTCACTTCCACCAATAAATTTCATAAGTGACTATAAATATTGAGAAGACTTCACATATGTATTCATGTAAATTCCATTAATCCCACAAGTGACGTGTCATACCAACATAAAATTTTGACTTGACCCTTCAATATGCTAGAACTAATTAACTTAAAAATGGGGTAAGATATCAACCTCAATCCTCATAGATTTAATTCCATTTGCACCACATTCAATGCTAGAGATAAAATATATATAAGCATTAAGAATTTAGGATGTGAAGTCATTTATGTCATTAACCTCTTTTAACATTGCATTTTTTTTAGCCTTGAAGATGTTTCAATTTCAACTTACAAGTTTATATTTATAGTTTTAGTTGTTTTTTATTTAGTTTTTTAGTGATTAAAACCATATATAAGGAAAAACATGTCTATTTTATAGGGGTATATAAATGTCTCAAGGACCACTTGTGACTTAGGACATAATAATCTTAAGGTAATAATTATATTTTGGTTGACATGGTTTGTTAATTGAAATACAAATATATTTGAAATGACATTATTGATTATGGATATAGTTAAGACATTTTGGTAGACCTTATTTTATATTTTATATCTTAGTTATCAAATATATGTATATGTGAATTAGATTTCAAATAATATAATCTGTTAGTGTAGTGCTTTTTCTCACTAGGTTTTGCCTACATGGTCGCATGGAATTTCTATGTATTTAGGATTCCTTAGGTTAGTTATAAAGGTTCTATAGGATAATTTTGTTTAATTTTAATTAGTTAATTAATAAAACTAGAGGATTACTCATGTTTCTCTGATTTTCTCTATATGTACCACACTTTTCCTTTTTGCAAGGTTAATCCACTCATTTATATTTTGCAATAATTGGGTAATGCATTATTTTCATTTTCTTGGAATTATAGAGTTCTCATACAACCTATAAGTATTCAAAATTGATTGCTTGAATTATATTCAGAGATATGGGCACACTCTTTCATGGTATTAGAGCCTTCTTGATAGCCTCATGCATCAGACTCCCTAGTAAGATCTTCCATGCATTCATCTTGTTGGTTTTTCTTCTATTTTGGTTACCATTTTTGACCTTAGAGGCATTTTCTTAATCTACCTCAAAACTCATGTCAGAATGCCTTTGATGAAAAATCCATTTGCATATATTTTCTAGGTTTTTTGAGATCTAAAATGGGTTATTTTTAGATTTTTGAGAAAGTTCATAGATTTTCTTAAAAATCAATTTCTTCCATCTACTCAAATATTCATAAGGATGAAGTAATCAATCTTGTAAACCCTGGTTTACTCTCTATAGACCAATTCAGGTTCTTAGAAGGCAATTCCTTGATTCCAAACCAAATCAAGTTTTTGGAATGCAATAACTTACTTCCAGATAACATCAAGTTTTTGACATTACTTTACTTGAAATTCATGAAGTTAAGTAAAGTAGTCTAAGAAACCCAAATTACACTATGTGGAATTAACCAGGGTTTTCTAACTCCTCAATTGGAAGCAATCAAGCTTCTCAACCCTAACAACTTGATCACAGACCAAATCAAGTTTTAGGCATTACTTTACTTCCAACTTATGAAGTAAGTAAAGCATTCCAAGAAACCCAAAATACACTATATAAAGTAATTAGGCTTCTCAACCTTAACTACTTCAAAGTAATCAAGATTTAGTAGTGGTATTACTAATATTTGGTAAAAGTAAAGAAGTTGGAGAAACCTAAAATATAGTATAGAAATAATTGAGATTCTCAACCTCAACTACTTTAAAGTAA
Organism: Torreya grandis; assembly: GCA_037957365.1. Classification (NCBI taxonomy): domain Eukaryota; kingdom Viridiplantae; phylum Streptophyta; class Pinopsida; order Cupressales; family Taxaceae; genus Torreya; species Torreya grandis. The sequence continues at coordinate 13,349 of JARHVA010011520.1, read as the reverse complement.
TTGAGATTTAATAGTGGCATTACTAATCTTTGGTATTATTAAAGTAGTTGAAAATACCTGATCAACACTATAAGACCAAATCAAGATTTTTGAGTAGTCTTACTATATCAAAAGCCTGAGGTAAAGTAGTTGATAAAACATGATCAGCACTACAAGACCCAATTAAGATTTTAGAGTAGTCTTACCACATTAAAATTCCAAAGTAAATCAATTTCAAAAGCCTAAAGTAAAGTAACTGCGAAACCCCATGTGACATTCGAGAGGGTGTCAAATTTTAGGTGAAAGGTAATGAAGAAATAGAGTAAAGCTGTTTCCTTTTTTTGTATTTTTAGATGAAAAGACACAAGTCTTCAAGATAATAGACATGTGTACACTAAAGATAATATAAAATACAAAAAGGAGACATGTCTATTATCTTTAGTGCATATAAGTCCTCAAGAGCAAACTGGATGAAAAATGGGTGTATTGAAGTCTTTAAAATCACATGCCTTGATTGTCAATTACGATAAGAAGAAGCCTTCTAACAATGAAAAATAGGAGAAGAAATAGTCTAAACATGATCATGAGTCTAATCAGAGTCTAATTATTATGGCATGAATGGTTTAGCCATTTAAACTACCATTACCTAGAGCAACTTAGTCATCAGGACATGGTTTCAAGGTTACCTAAAGTCAAATTCTCAGATGTCCTATGTAATGACTGCATTCTTGGTAATCATCTAGAAGAGAAATATGACAAGGGCAAAGCAAGGATTGCTAAATAGAAGCTATAAATAGTCCAAAGTGACTTAGTAGGTCCATTTCCAAAACTTTCATTCAATAGGAAAAGATACATGGTCACATTCATTAATGACTTCATGAGGTACACCTAGGTGTTTTTATTAGAAAAAGTCTAAGGTCTTTGATCACTTCAAGGACTTCAAGGCACTTATGGAGAAGCAGTTAGAATGTACCATCAAAATTTGAAGGACTGATAATGGTGGAAAATATGTCAACAATAGGTTTAAATAGTTTTGTACATATGAGGGGATTTAGATGCAACACATAGTTCCATATATTCCTCAACAAAATGGTGTGGCTAAATGCAAGAACTATACCTTAAAGGAAATGGCCAATTACATGCTTCAATCAATGTCTCTTGCTCCTTAGTATTGGGCTGAAGCAATCAAGTCATTCAAAACTAAGTTCCACACAAATACTTGAAGGGAATCATTCCTTTTGAAGCTTGAGATGGTGACAAGCCCACATTAGATCACTTTTAAGTGTTTTTATCACCAATAATGGCCCAAATTCCAAAGAATAAATGAAAGGCAATAAACCTTTAGATTCAATATTGCATCTTTATGGGGTATGAAAAGGGTGTTAAGGGATATAAGCTTCTCCATCCTAAAAATCATGATTTTTTCATTGAAATAACTGTCAAGTTTTAGGATGGTCCACTTGAACATAATCATGACACTCTAGACTCTTCAAAAGTCTCACTAGACATTGATTCTACTTCTGATAGTGACATAGATCCATCACAAGATCCTCATGATGACGAGGATGACTCTTCTTCTTCTTCTTCAAGTTCAAGTGATGAGAGTAGTGATGAGTATTCTCCTCCTCCATATCACACTCACAATATAGATGATGAAGACTCACCTTCTGATTCTTTAATCTCATACAATTCTTATCCTACCTAGGCTAGACATACACTTAAAAGTGTTGGAGGATGGCTTTAAAATACATCAGATATAATGTGGACATGATCAAAATTTTAGGGGACTTCACATGCCTACTTGGCATTTTTTTTATATCTATAAACCTTTCATGAGGCATCTATCATTCTAAAATGGTATTCTACTATGCAGGAAGAGTATAATTCCTTAATCAAGAACAAAGTATGGGATGTATTCCCTCTTCCTAAAGGAATAAAATTGGTTTAGTGTAAATGGGTTTATCAGACCAAGTATGGTGAAGATGGGTCAGTCAATAAGTATAAAGCTTTTCTAGTTGCAAAGGGGTTTTCTCAGGTGCCTAGCATAGGCTACACTAAAATATTTGCTCTTGTAGCCAAGATGACATCTATAAGACTCACTCTAGCCATTGTAGCCACACATCAGTGGGATGTTCACTAAATATATGTAAAGAGTGTTTTTCTTCATGGTGACCTCAAAAAATAGATATATATGGAGCAACCACAAGGCTTTGTGGAAGATACCTCCTTAGTCTATAGACTTATGAAATCTATCTACAAATTCAAATAGGCCCCTAGGGCATGGTATGTCAAGATGCACTCCTTTCTCCTCATAGTTGGGTTCCCTAGATGCCACTAGATATGAATATCTACATCATGTGATAGGATGATTCTCTATTGATACTATTTATCTATGTGGATCACTTAATAATTATAGGGAGCTCACAAATATCCATCATAGTAGTGAAAATTTCACTTTTATATAGATTTTTAATGACAGACATGGGATTGATACACTACTTTCTTGGGATTGAAATCATTCAGTCAGATTTTTGGATAACCTTATCATAATCCAAGTATTCTCTTGATTTACTTTTGAGGTTTAACATGGCTAATTTTAAGCCAAATCCTACTCCCTTCTTGTCTAGTTTGAAGCTTGAGGTTTATTGTCCTACACCACTTGTTGATGCAACTTTATATTAAAATCTCATGGTTAGTCTTATCTATCACACACAGACTAGACTTGACATATCCTATGTAGTTGGTTTGGTCTCCCAGTTTATGCAAAAACTGCATGAGTTACACTAGAAATAAGCAAATTAGATTCTTCACTACACTCAAAGTTTTCACAACTATGGGATACATTATCGAGGAAGAACAAAGGTTGATTTGACTAGATACAAAGATTTAGATTGGGTTGGAGATATTTAGAATTAGAATTTCACTTTAGGCTATAGCTTCTCACATGGTTTGGGTCCAATAAATTGGTCAACCAAGAAGCATCATGTAATTTCTTTATCATCCATAGAGGTAGAATACAAAGGGGTTGTCAATGCCACCACTAAAGCAATTTGGCTTCAAGGGATTCTCACTAAATTTGGTGTCTAGTTTCATAAGCCAACAATAATCTACTATGACAACCAAAGCACTATCCAAATTTGTAAGAATCTAGTTCTCCATTAAAGAACCAAGCACATAGAGATTTACATGCATTTTATTAAGGACATTATCAACAAACAAGTCATTTATCTTTGATACTATCCAACATTAGAGTAGATTATATATATTCTAACCAAGCCTTTTATAGAGAGTAAATTTTTTCATTTCTGAGTTGTCATTGGGGTTAGGCCTAATCCACCTTCTTCTTTTTCCTATGGAGGTTCATCACTATGTACTTGGGTACCTCATCAGGCTTTCAATATTGGTACCCAATTCTCATCTCACCTAAGTGACACTTAACGGGGGGTATTAGTGTAGTGCTTTTTTCCATTGGGTTTTGCCTACATGGCCATATGGTATTTCTATGTATTTAATCTTTCTTAGGTTAGTTATAAAGGTTCCATAGGCTAATTTTATTTAATTTTAATTAGTTAATAAAATTAGAGGCTTCCTCAAGTTTCCCTAATTTTCTCTATATGTACCCCAATTTTCCTTTTTGGAAGGTTAATCAACTCATTTGCACTTTGAAATAATTGAGTAATGCATTATTTTCCTTTTCTTGTAATTCTAGAGTTCTCATACAACCTACATATATTCAACATTGATTGCTTGAATTCTATTTAGAGATCTTGGCACACTCTTTCATAATCTAACCTATACAATAGAGTAAAGCCTATGGAAGAGACAATCTCTTGAAGGAAAGATGTCTAATTATATCAAATCATTTTATCAAGTTCTTCATATTAATTTTATATCTCTACATTTCAAAAGAGGGAAAGGAAAAGAAAAGAAATAAACCAAGAGAGAAAAAGAATCTTGAATGTACTCAATGTATACTTATAGATTAGGCTTCTATATATCAATCTCTTGATATCCATTTTATATCTTAGATTAGTCTTTTGAAATATTTATAGAGGTTTGTACCCAATGTATATTATGTACTACACATGATCTTACTGTATGTACTACAAACAAGAGCCTTGTAGAACCATATTTTTGGGACATGAAGGATAATAATTTTTTTCATTGACTTCAACCTCACCCTCAGGCACAAATTGAATATTAATCATGTTACATACATTTATTTACTAATTCTAGAAAATCTAAAACATTATTAATATGCATAAACAACATAAAAAAATTATTATATTAAAATAAGATTATTTACTAAAACATTAAAATCCATATGTGTTTCCATAATTGTTGAGTAAAGAGTAAATCATTTAAACATACTATTTTTTAGGAAGTAAAATACTACCATGTATATATCAAAACTTCCAGAAGTAATATCAACATACTTATAAATATCATGATAGTATTTCAGAAGTACCAAGTATTAAAAAAAAATCAACACAAGAATTTATGTTTTAACCATAGTTTGCAACAAAACCTAAATCTATCAAAAAGGAACTCTTATCAGTTAAATACTTAGTAACTCCATAGAAGTATTAGGAATTTCAATCAAGTGGGTTAAGGAATTTGTTAAAATTTTGACCTCTATAGGTTATGATGCAGGGCTACTAACATGTTTCCTACTAGAAGAAGCATGGTTTTTAAGATCAAAGGGTGGAATATTATTGTTAAGTGAAAAAAATTCATTGGATGAAAATTTGTAGTTAATTCAAGATTATTTTTAGGTGGCTCAATTAATAAAACACTATGCTCATTAGGATAAATTATAACTTGCATGTGTTGAGGGGGATCATTTAGAGTGCCTCGTCTGTGAGCATGATTCCTCCAATGTGCTCCCTTCTATCCTCTATTTAAAATTAAATTGAAAGAGTTACAAGGAAAAGATTTGAGAACATTACAAAAGGTAGGGTTATTGGGATATAAATACAAGGAAACACAAATTCCCTAGTTAAATGGTCTAGGAAATATGTTAGCAATCTTGCAACCATGAAATAATCAATCTCATTGAGAGCTACCCTGTGAAGGATTAGCCTCACTATTTTGATGAGTATCACAACCTCAAGCATATATATCAAAATCATTTAAACTTGGATTCTATCCTGACATCTAAAAAAGTAAAAGTGAGCTCAAATACTTCCTAATTTTCATGATCATAAAAATACAATGTATACAATTGTTCACTTTGGAAAAAAATGCAAATAATACTTATATATACATCATTGTGCATAAAAATTAATAATTCCATCCTATTTATGACCATACTAAAATAATAACTAGTAGCTGACAAAAACCATGCATTATTCATTCACAATCCTCATGCCACTTTCAAGAAAATGGTAAATAAGCCATAATCAAGTACATGAAACTCAAATCCATACAAATTCCTATCCCTATGAGTTTCATATATATATATATATATATATATATGTACATGGAACTATATCTTTAAAAATATGAAACCAATATTTCCTATATTGACCATGCCAAATAATCAAATACTCTTTTTGAATAAAATCCCTTTAACATTTTAGCAAAATATTTAATTAAGAAAAACCACTATGTCAAAAATGATTTTTTATATACTCTACATTATCTTCAACAAGATTTCTCCAAACCTTAATGTTAAATTTTCATATATCTATGTGTGTGTGTGTGTGTGTGTGTGTGTGTGTGTGTGTGTGAGAGAGAGAGAGAGAGAGAGAGAGAGAGAGAGAGAGAGAGAGAGAGAGAGAGAGAGAGAGAGAGAGAGAGAGAGAGAGAGAGAGAGAGAGAGAAAGAGAGAGATAATAGACTAAAGTTAATAATTATATTTTGGTTTACGATATAGGGTTTCGAAATTGAAATAAAAAATATTTAAAAGGAAAATATGGATATGGTTAAGATAATCTGGTAGACCTTATTATATAGTTTATAATTTTAAAACTATGAAAATGTTTTGAATATTATTTAGCGCCATTTATAAAAACAAGTAAAACAAACATGCTCTTCCTTATATATAGTTTTAATAGCTATAATTCTTAATAATAAATAATTTTCAAACTTAATGTTTATTTTTATTTCTAGCATTTAATGTACTACAGGTGGAATTAAAGTTACGAGGATCAAGGTTGAGATCTTGCCCCATTTTTTATTTCACAATCCTCATGCTACTTTTAATAAAATGGTAAATAGGCCATAATCAAATATATGAAACTTAAATATATACAAATTCATATATATATATATATATATATATATATATATATATATATATATATATATATATATATATATATTAAAAATACATGCAATTATATCTTCAAAAATTTGAAACCAATATTTCTTGTTTTAACCATGTCAAATAATCAAATACTCATTTTGAAAAAAACTCCTTACAAATTTCAACAAAATGTTTAATGAAGACAAACAACTATGTCAAAATTGCTAATTTATATACTTTGCATTATCTTCAACAAGCTTTCTCAATTCTTAAAGCCCTGATGTTTAATTTTCATATTTTCATATATATATATATATATATATATATATATATATATATATATATATATATATATATATATATATATATATATATATATATATATATATGAAAATATATATATGATAATGACCACTTAGAACATAATAAACTTAAGTTAAAAATTATTTTTTTCAGTTATGTCATCCTCTCTTTTCATATAAGTATCTTACATGACATTATTTCTCAGATAAAATTAGTTTCTTGTTTGTTTAAAATAATTATGTGGTAAATACCAACCACATAATATATTAAACTGATAATAGAAAAAATTATGACAAAAATTTAGAGTATGGAGTATAAATAATAAACTGACTATGGGGCCATAGGGAAAGACTACATAACTACATACATACATACATACATACATACATACATACATACATACATATGATAAGGACCACTTAGGACACAATAAACTTAAGTTAATAATTAGATTTTTCTTGTTATGTCATCCTCACTTTTCATAGTTATTTTTCCCTATGGCCTCATAGTCAATTTATTATTTATACTCTATATGTAAATAAATTACTCAGATGATATGCAAAAAAATGGATTATATATTATAGAATTAAGAATATAATAAACCAAATCCACAATAACAATTGATGAAAGAAAAGAATAATTGATTATTATCATAGAGCCACTTCAAAGGGTCAATCTCCATAAAAATTCAATAATAATATAATTTTCAATATGTTGATAAAATACTAAACACTACCTCCTATATATACTCTACTTAGCCAAGGTTATTCCATAGGCTGACTGTACTAAGAACATAGATAAATGCAACAAGATAATATGAAGGTGTGTAAACCACAAGTCAGGACACACATATCCATATCCACACTATAGGTTAAGTTCATAGCATGTCCCCCCTTCTAAACAACATTGTCCTCAAAATTGAATCAAACTAGGATGTTGTTTCAAGGATGCTTCATCCTACCATGTTACATCTTCAAAATGCAGGTTCTTCCATTTGATTTAATACTCCTTAATGGATCTAGTCTATAGTTACTTAGTGCCTATTATAAGTATCTATTCAATCTCAAAAATGACTTGGCCTTCTTCCAATTCAGTTAATTTAGTTTGAGTGGAAACTCTAAGTCCAATTACCTACTTTAGGAATGATACATGGAATACTATATGTATACAAGTATATTGAGGTAATTCTAGATTGTAAGACACACTACCAATTTTTTTCAAGACTGAATAAGGGACTTAATAATTAGGTGATGAATTATTGTCCCTTTTTTGATATGTTTAGAGACATCTTCTTATATAGCTGAAAATGCAAAGACCTAATCAACTATGTCCAAACTGCCACTCACTATGGTGTTGACTTGCTAATTGATTCATTCTATTTTATGCCATTATTAAATCATCTCAAAAATTGAATAATAACCTCATTTTTATGGAAAATGTGTTCCTCAATATCTCAAACCTCAATATGTACTATCAAAGCAAAAAGTTATGGATGGGGGGTGATACCCATACAATGCCACAAAATAAGACATCTTGGAAGAAGTGTGAAAATAATTGATATACCACCATTTATCAACTAGAAACCCATGAAGCTATTGGTAATTTTTACTTCCACTAACTCCTAACATTTTCAAACTAATGTTGAGTCATTTTAAGTGGTCATTTTGAGTCAAACTCCCTTCAAATGGCATGCTTAGAATTGTTTTATGATTTATGCTAGATATAAGAATCCTTAATGCCATGCCATGATTATTTTAAGTTTCATGATGTTTTTAATGAGATATCATGATGAAAATCAAGGTTATATAATTTATTTGAGTTCAAATATGGTGTATATCTTATTTGGGAGAAACTAATGTATTTTTGGAGAGTTTAAGGTTTCTTTTGCTTTGTCTTACATTAATTTTTGAAATATTGTAATATAAATATTTGAAATAATATCAAATGTGAGATAATAATATCATATATAAGGGTTAAAATGGGTATTTTATGTCATTTATCACTTCTTTAATAAAATATTGCATGTACCTTGTCCATACATATGTCTAAGATGTTATAAAAACTCCATTTCTAACATTAGAGTACAATTGAAATTGCCTTAATCATCAATTCTAACATTAAATCAAATCATAATGAAGAATGGTCAAGGAAAATAATCTAAATATACTATTGGTATGTTACATCATCACTGTACAAGCCATACAGACTCCATTAACACTTGGTCCAATAACTACATTAGGGTTTTTTTTTTAGAATATGTATGCTTCTTTAAGAGAGAGGGTTTTTAAAGGTTTCATTTAAAGGTTTTTCATGTTTAATATGGTATTATAATCCCTTTAAAAGTATTAATACCTCTTCCTAAAGATAAAAACATTCTTAATAAGAAGTTTTTAATCTAGAAAATATAGAATCTCTTAGCTCCTTCATCAAACCCTGGCAAGCTTGTGAAGGTCATTTTTAAACATTCAATATGTGGTAGAGAGAGAGAGAGAGAGAGAGAGAGAGAGAGAGAGAGAGATGAGAGAGAGAGAGTGAGAGAGAGAGAGAGAGAGAGAGAGAGAGGAGAGAGAGAGAGAGAGAAGAGAGAGAGAGAGAGAGAGAGGAGAGAGGAGAGAGAGAGAGAGAGAGAGAGAGAGAGAGAGTTGTAACAAGATATATTATTATTAAAATTAGAGTAACCTAATTTACTCCCCAATTATGGCATTGATTCAAAATATTGAATACCTTTCCTTTATGAACAATCACTAAGAGTGTTTACAACTTCTTAAACCCCTTCAAAAGGCCAACATCACTGTTTTATCTTTTTTGCATGTATTTATGAATTCATTGATGAAAATGGAATGTTATGCAAGATATTAATGAAAAAAAAATCCTCTTAAAGATTTATTCGATGAAAATTTCAATGCAAATAATGGAAAAATGTCCAGATACAAGTTACAAGGTTTTAAGAATGCAAGTTTTGCTTTCATAAAATGTATTTTTTATGAATTTTATGTGTTTTATTCAATGAATAAAATATTTTTTAATGGTTTTGGGGGATAATAAAGGTCCTAATTAAAAAAATATAATTAGGTATTTGTACCTCATAAATCTTAAGAAAATGCCAAAGCATAGACCTATAGTCATACAGAAATGAGAAAATGCAAGGCGAGGGCAACATTAAAAAGGCCATAACTTGAGTTTTATTGATCCAAAACTTATGAAATTTTGAAAGAATATTTGGAGAAACATTAAAAAATATTTAAAAATAGTTTAAAGTACTTCAATTTTATGAGGAGAGGAAAAAAAAAACTAAAACATGGGTCCTGTACTATGAAGAAAAGCAAGGTTTTTTTTGATTTTGCTCATGGATGAAGTATTCATTGGGTGTTTCAAATGTTTTGAACGCCAAAAAAAAACAAATTATATGATTTTATACATATTATTAATACTTTAATAAATTTATTATACACCTCATAAATAGACATAATGATCCCAAGTAACTTAAAATCACCTCAATGTCACCTACAAGGCAACACACATGCACTTTGAAAGAATATTTTGTTTGAGAATATAATGAGGGTATTTTTGAGTTTTCCCAAATACCATAGTTATTCCCAATTAAAAAATGTATAATTAACCTAATAATATAACTAAATGATCCTTACAACTCATTTTTGACCCCCTAAGACAATTCAAGGCTTCCTCATAACTCCTTATGGAAAATTTTCACTCATCATGAGGGTGTCCGAGTGGAGCATGGCACCAAATCAACTTCTCATTCATTATATATTTGTTTGAAGTATGCAAAATCAACCAATGAGAAACATATAAAATATTATGGTACACACATTATTAATTGCATTCATGTTTTATAACATTAAGAAATGAGGATAAATGTGATAGACTTATGTTTGATAGAATCATAGTTTGAAGGTTAATTTGATATATTATCTTAAAAAAAATTATATATTGAATTATTAGGGGAAAAATAAACTATGTACATTATTGATCAAATGATAAATAAACTACTAGGTGTTTTCATATTTTCCCTTCAATGAATAAGTTATTAAATGATTATTATTTCTAATAAGTTATTTTTATAGATAAAGGACTCATTCATTTATAATGTTAAATGTCCCAATGGAAAGCAGGTGGGTGTAAAGTTGTGACCAAGTCCCAAATGTCAAGAGAGTGAAAATAAGGGACAAGTGGAAATATTGATGTGTTTAGACATTAGGTAGAGCATGAGTTATGTACTTTTTAACTTGTCAATTTGAATGTAAATTAACTAAGTTACTTTATAAGTAACAAGTCAATTATCACCAACCCATATTTAATCTAGCCAAATATGGGGGGTGATTAAATAAATTTTAGAACTTGCATTATATTATAATTTGAGTAATTATAAATTCCTTTTTTAATGTAATAATTAATATCTAGGTATAAATATCTATTTTATTTGAGTCATGGCATGGAAAATTTTTATAGGTGTTTTATAGGTTTTCAAGTGTTCTAAATTTAATGGTGAGCTCTATTTTGGCCCTAGAAAAACATAGGTGTTTTTTTCATCTTGTAGGACCATAACCCATAGGTCCCATGATAATAATTCTACGGTGTTCTAATGTTACTATAACTTGTTTAGCCCTACCCATATTAATTTGATATCATTAATTATGGATGTTATTGCAAGACAATTTTGGTAGGATCATTTTTGTGTGTTTTTTATGTGTGTGAATGTGTGTAACTTTTTATAACTTCATTTTTTATCTTGTTGTCTAAAGTATAATTTTTTTTTAGTTATTTTTTAAGTAAACCATGAGGTGTTACACATTGGTATCAGAGCATGGTTAACACTTTTGGCCTTTTGGATTAGCCCAATCATGTTATTGAGTTATGTTTGTAGATAATTTATATATACTTTAGGAATTATTTCCCTTGAAATTAATTTTATCATCTTATCCATCGTATTATAGGTATATAATATGGACCATGAATGGACTAGATTTGTAAAATGGAACATACCCTTGATTGAAGTAGTGCTACTAGGAGAATCTTCTGACGGTAGAGAATAATATTTACCAATGAGGCCCATTGAATTATAAATATTTTATTTAATAAGATACCTCAAGGATAAGATACCTCTGTAGCATAATTGAGGAATCAAAGAAAATATTGAAGCATTCCAAGAATGGGAGAATTAACATAGTCTTCACCAAGAGAGATCTAAACCTAGTCCATGGGATAGTACCCACTAAGGAGATCATGATAGTAGTGACACACATCAAATTTTTGATTGGATCACCCATGAAATGAAAAAAATTAAGTCCTCATAATTTTAATGGAAGATGTTTTAGTAGGAAGGTTGAAGCTTGGCTTGTTGACATGAAACATTATTTTTGTCTGAGAGGCTTTTTCGATAATAGTAAGGCTAAGGTTGACAATTTTTAAAATTGATGGATGAAGTATCCCTATGGTGTTACTATCAAGAAATAATGAAAAACATATAAATGTCCACAGTCACTTAGGAAATTTTTGATGATTTGTTCCATCACCATTATTTGTCAGATACCTATTTAAATGAAATAATTAAAGATTTATATACCTCATGCAATATGAAAATATTTTATAATAATATGACTCACATTTATTAAGTTGATCCAATAAAAGTAAATAGATATCTGAGTGGAAATTCATTTTCCATCAGGAATAGGGTTTGAACTTTTGATCCTGCTACTCTAGCGAAAATTGTGAGAAAAGATCAATTGGTAGAGTAAGAAGTCATAAAAGATAAGTTTCATGAGTATTAAAATGCCAAAAGGATACATTGAATAATTAATTTTATCCCTATTCATGTGGTAGATTTAAATTCCATAAAATGCAAACTCAACATTGTGGAAAATAAAAATTCCCAAGAGATGGACATTGAGGAGGACAATATAAGATTCGACCCCCTATGTTCATAAATGGTAAACCATATTAAGTTTAAAACTTATAGGAAAAAATAATCAATACCCAAATGGAAATATAATTAAAGTACTATCAAGTGATTTATTTATGGTGGAAAACATTATGGCTGATAATGGCAACAATGTTCATATATGCCACCATATTATAATAAGTAGAAGAGTGTTGGTGATGATGGCTAAAAACCTTTCGATTCATCTATAAATTGATAGATTTAAAGTTGAGAACCAATCCATTTTGGTTTAAGTTGCATACAAGACAAATTTTACTATTGTATATATTTTAATAAATATAGGTGTCTCTAGTTCCTTTATTTCTCCTCTAGTAATTATTAGAAGGTGTGGTTTGGAAAGAAACCCATCACCATTGTTCTATGGCTTTTGTTTTAAAGGTTTGTCATTTAAATTAAAGGATTTTCACCACTCTAGGATCATATGACACAATGTTTATATTTATATTTCACCACTCTAGGATCATATGATACAATGTTTGGAATGAACTAGTTATATAAGAATAAGGTAGTGTTTTTTTTTTTAAAATCATGTGAAATGATTGGATGATAGTAGGTGGAATGCATAAATTTAAGGGATTGGAAGAATGATTTCCTTAAATTTTATTACCAAAATACATCTCAAACAATCAATGAAAATTGGTTGGCAATTGTATGTTTTTAGCATCTTAAATGATGATGATGTACCATATTTGAGTGACTTCCCTATTTGACAAGAATTTTTTGATGTGTTCCATAATGAGTTTCTAGGACTATCACCCAAGATATAAATTTATTTCTTCATATAATTAGTTCCTAGAACTAGCCCCAATTTAAAAGGATTCAAATAAGATGACAATCATGAATTGTGTGAGTTAAGGG